>CABFWB010003102.1:59137-72735 GCA_902151455.1 Timema bartmani
TTATTATTATTATTATTATTATTATTATTATTATTATTATTATTATTATTATTATTATTACTACTACTACTACTAATAATACTACTACTTCTACTACTTCTACTACTACTTCTACTACTACTACTACTACTACTACTACTACTACTACTACTAACACACACATCCTGGCTTTTATTCTGTTAGTTTCCAATACATCATCATCATCATCATCATCACCTGTTTCCAGCCTGTAGCTGGGTCAATTTAGTAAAATTTCTCCATCTTCCACTATCCTTCTAACACTTCTTCCTCCATCAATTTCTTCCACTCTCCTCCTTTCAATTGAACACTTTCTGTTATCTGCTCCTCCCATCTCTTTCTTGGCCTCCCCTGTGGGATTTTTCTAACATACTTCATTTCCAATACACATCTCTGTTTCAAGTTTCTTTCTTCATTATACATGTTATATCTACGAGGGTCGTCCAGAAAGTAAGGTTACAACACTATGTAGGATCGAAAAATGCTTGTATTTAATTGAAAATTCACAGGATACTTCACAAATATATTAAACTATTTTTCAACCTAGTCGCCGTTGAGATCGAGACATTTCTGTAGTCGGGGCACCAGCTTTTGTATGCCAGTGTCATAGACCTCCATCGCCAGCTCTTTCAGCCACTTCTTCACAGCTTCCTCGACCTCCTGATTGTTGAAAAAACTCCTCGGGTCAGCATTCTCCTTCTATGGTTCTGAATGGCTCTTCTGAGTTTTTTTAGGGTATTGCAGTAAGCCTCTGCATTAATGGTAGTCCCTTTAGGCATACAATCCACCAAAAGGACCCCCTTACCGTCCCAAAAAACAGATTCCATGACTTTTCCGGCTGAATGGGTTGTCTTGAACTTTTTGGTGGCTGGGGAAGATGAATGACGCCACTGAAGTGATTGTCTTTGGATTCTGGGGTGTAGTGACACACCCACGTCTCATCCCCCATCACGATAGAATCCAGAAAAGCTTCTCCCTCCTGTGCAAAAGATCAAAAAATTCACGCCCGGCGGTCACGTGATTTCGACGGTGCTCCAGTGTGAGCATTCTGGGCACCCATCTCGCACACAACTTCTTGTAACCAAGTTTTTCTGACACAATATCACCAAGGAGACTTCAAGAAATGTCAGGAAATTTTTCATGAAGGTCGTTAAGTGTCACACGGCAGTCATTTCGCACTTATTCTTCAATTTTTTGCACAAGTTCATCAGAAATCACTGATGGTCTCCCACTCCTTGCCTCGTCATGAGTATCAGTACAGCCTTCTCTGAACAACCTAACCCACTTCGTGACATGTTGTCGACTCATCACATCACTACCATAAACTTCCACGAGCTTCTGATGGATATTCGCGGCGGTATTGATCTGCAAAGTCAAAAAACGGATGACCACGCGGATCTCGCACGAACAGGAGGTGGCGGGAGCACACGACGACCTCTCCATCGGAAGAATTTACTGTGACTTAACAAAATGGCCAACAAACATGCAGGACCAAACAAACTGACTGTTAGGATCCCCCTACACGCCAGGTGCGCCAACTTCGAAACAAAAAATTTCCCCGGCCTCGGGAGCCCTTATAACCTTACTTTCTGGATGACCCTTGTAAGATATTGTGCTTGTTAGTTTGTAAACATACAGCCTAGAAGTGTTTTTATTGGTGTTGTCATCACTGGCAGTAAATACATTCTTATCACCAACTTTATTTAGTTTCTGTTTGGTTAATTTTTAATGGTCACATATTATCCTCTAGATAAGTGTCTACAATTTTATAATATATTTTTTGGGCCAGACAGGTTCAGAGCAAAATGAATTTTGGCCTTTTTTTCTCCATTGTCTATTAAAATATGCAAAGCATTAAATAGCGATTTATAACCCTGAGCAAATGATGAACTAGAATAGCTCAGTGGTAAACTATTGATCTTCTTAGCCAAAGGTCCTAGGTTATTTTTCTCTGTCGCCTAAAAACAAAAAATGTTTTACATTTTCATACTAATTCTAGGGCTATTTTAGAATTTATGTGAGTGGATAAAATTAGAATTTGGTAGGTAAGTATCTCAACAGTCTGTTCAGGCAAGAAAGTTATTTTTACACACCTTGCATATTTCTATGAATAATTAACATACATAGTTGAGAAGATTAATTAGAAATCCACCCGAACTGGTGGAAGTAATGAATTTTAACTTGAGGGACCAATCTCATCAAGTTCTAACAATTCGGTCAGAATGATGTAGTCAAAGTTTGTTAAAAATATGTTGTTATAATGTTAATACAGTTGATTTTGATATGGTCCAAATACTAATCAATGTTTTTTTAAATTTGTGTTTGTGTTAAAAAATTTTTTTATATAAGTCAACCATTTAACATTTCAATATATTTTTAATTGTCTTGTAATTGTTTCAGTTTGTGAGGTCTGCAGACAGTGAGAAGCGAGCTAGATTATTACAGTTTGTCACCGGCACTTGTCGAGTTCCTGTGGGAGGTTTTGCTGAACTGATGGGTATGGTGGCAAATTAGCAGTGTAGCGAAAAAAATACCAACAAGAACCAATAAAAATAGAGTAAACTAATCACTGGACACATATTACATGATGTGGATTCTGTTTGTTCTCAGGTTGATTTTTAAAAGTTTCTATTTTGTTAAAGCTTATGTGAAGCTTTGAAATTTTGAATCTGAATCTTAATATTTGAAGTATTCAAATCAAAAAGTAAAAATTTTGAAACTTTTAAACATAAATGCATTATTTGACTTAACCCATTGAAACTATCACATTCCCTAATATTAGTCATTTATTTATCATCTAAACACTGTTTAGTACCTGCTTTGGTGACTGTATGGTCTAAGGCGCTACTCTCACAGGAGACTAGACTGCCGATGACAGAAGGATCAAAGTTTGAATCTCGATCAGGTATACTTTAGGTGGTTTTCCCAAAACAGTTTTTCATTTTTCCTCCATGCAAATGCGTGTACACTTACTCTTAAATAACCTTCCTAATCCCTAAAACCATTAACGTAATTAATACATAAGTGTATGACCCAAATGGGAAGTAAGACACGGTGCTTAAAAAAACTGTTTGATGACCCCATCTTTTTATTGGACTCTGTTAATCATGCAAGTTTGAGCTCAGAGACAAATGTATCTAACACAGCTAGCAACACAGCTATACTGGCTCCCTACCTGGCAGGAATTAACATCTATCTTTAAGGGTGTATACCGCCCTTATTATTCAAGATGGACCCTAGGTTGCTGATGTGAATTATTCTATTTTCACCCGAGGAATAGCCCGCCAAAGTTTGATGAAATGTTTTAGATACACGTTGTATAGATTTGATAACATTTAACTAGAGATGGGTCGAATCCACTATTTCTCGAATCTGAATATGTATTTTATTTTCGGATCTCGAATTCGATTCCTAGCAAATTGTAGAAATTTTAATGATTTACAAATAGACTACACTACACAATATAGGCATAAACTGTAAATTAAGATTTATTTCAATCATGCTTTCAATTTTAATCAACCCCAACCATCCCTCGCAAAGTACAGGTTAAAATCCAGCCAAATTAAACAATCTAGTCTTTATTATTGTTTAAAAATCAAATCAATCAAAATTTCAGTGTCTTTTAGTTATTTTTAAAGGTGTTGTTAGAATGAGTTAAGTTTCTAAAAAAAATGTGAAATAAATAGATTAGGCCTAGTTATCCTTTGATCAACTTTAATCATCATTGAAGGATTATAACTTATTTTAATAAGAAAGCAAAAATAAAAGTACAAACCGATATTTTAAAAAAAGACTAAAATAACATGTTAACCATTAAACATACATTGGAAATAATGAACTCAATAATGCCTAATATGTTTTATTATTATTTTCTTATATATCCATTATCTATCTTCGCGTAGAAAACATGAACATATTTTCGACTCCAATATGCTCAATCCCATTTTATTAGGCAGGATTACGTTTGAATATTTTTACAATTACTTCAATAACATATTTAAAAAAATAATAAACTCTTAGTTAAAAATAAATTTAAAAACAAATTATGAATTAGCAAGTCGTTATTTGATTCTTAAAACTTTAGAGTGCTTACTAAGTAATCAGATTACATGAATCGATTTTCAACAAACAATCGATATACAATACGTAGGCCGATAGGCATAAATAAACAGTTTTATTGGTGTCTGACTGTCGACATTATTTATTTTTCATGAAACCTAACAAAATATCTAACTTAAGGATTGTATGCAATAAATTGTGATTCTTTCCATAGTTGTAGATAATTAAAACCAGTTTGGTAGTAAGAGTTAACAGTATCTTTATTTTAATCATCACTCTGGCGAGTAAACATAATACACGTCATGGCGGCCGACTTTGTATCATGTGTAATGGCGATTGACTTTGTATCATGTGTAAAGTGTTCTTATTTCTGTTAAAAAAAATCCGTAATTTGTTTTATTTATTTCGAGTTTATTTATAATTCTAGTTTTGATTTTCAGTTTTTGAAGAGTTTTAATGTGTTCATTAAAATATTTACAAGATTGTTCGTGAGGTGAAAGTTTTAGGAGTGAGCATGTGCCGAAACTGTCGAGTCCAAGTTTCCCATAGAGGTGGGAGGGTAGGGTACTAGGCACATAAGATTTTCCACACCTAACTTTTTTTTTTTAATGATTTTATTCATGCTAATCTCTTTCTTCCGAAGAAATAAAGATTACGGATTAAGTTGTGCTTTTCAAGTAGTCATAACTAAGTAATTTTCGAATTAAAAATATTATGATTTGTTTATGAGGTGAAAGATTCGACCATCGAATCCAGTAAAACACCGAATCCTCGAATTTTGAATACTTGTCAGGATTCGGTGGATTCGAGTGGCCCATCTCTACATTTAACTATAAAAATTAAATTTTAGTTAAAATAATTTGGAAAGATCTTTATCGCCAACTTGTTAACACTTTGGGTCATATAGAGCAGCAATCCCTAACCGGGAGGCCTCGAAAAGTTAATTTAAACTTTATTTGCTTATTGCTGAAGTCATTTATTTTAAATATAACATTTTGTAACACATAAGATGATGAAAAGTCTAAAATATATAAATACACGTTAAGAAAGTTGTTACAAAACCTACAGATAAACTATATAGTCTGGACAAAACAATTTAATAAGTTCAAATAAATAGTGGATTAAAAAGTATAAAAATTTTTGAATTTAGAGGTTAGCACTAGCCAAATTATTTATAATGTAGTCACTAAGTATTATTGTCCAAAGACATTTAAATATATAATATATAAAAGAAAAACTATTTTTAAAGTTCAAATATGTATTAAATTGAAAATAATATAAAATTTAATTTGGAGGTTAACATCTGCCAACGAATTTAAATGCAGTAGAGAATGTAGTGGAATATTCTAAGCCTTGTCTGTTTTTGTCCCATTACTTCTTATGCATATCTAGCATTGGAAAGATGCTGGAATACGTCATTCCGACAAGTTAGAATGTTAAAAATGTTAAAAATTAACTGTTAAAGCTTTGATAATCTTACTTTTTTTATTAAAGTTGGAACTAGATTGTTAGTTTTATCAACAGTATTAACTTATATCTCTTTATCTGGTTATGTAAGCTTTGCATAGCCCACAATCCAGATGCAGTGTGTACATGTGTTTTTTTTCCTGCAATTTTGATCACTAAACTCCGACCTACCTTACAAAATTTGTTTTAAATTTTACTTAAACGATTAGTCGGCAAAATAATCGCGAATTATGATTAATTGCCGATGCACTAATTATTGTCCGATAATGATTAATCGGTATCTGCATCAGTACACTCCTACTTTACAGGTAGAAAAAGTATTATGATCGTCAAAAAAATCAAACTTGAGATTTTAATAGGTGTCAACATTTCTTGATTCCCATAATCTGAAAAATGTTTTTTTGCAATGCTGTCTGTCTACCTTAGACTAGAGCCTAAACCATTTTGCTGATCGGGCTAAAACTTGGTATCTATGGTTTTAATAGGGTTGTCCAAAGGGTTTTTGGAATTGAATGTCTAACCCTAAAATTAACCGTGGTTTCCTTAATGGCTAGAAGAGAAAAAATAGATTATATCAAAATTGGCTCTAGTGATTTTGATTAAATTTCATTTCCAAGAATTGATCAATATTACAAACAAAATGGCTGCTCTCAATTTTTTGTCAAAATGACTTCAAGGGTTCTGAACTGATGTGTCAATTATAATTTTTTATCATAATTCTATAACTCTTTGTGATAACAAATTACTTGTCATTGCAAATTGTATTATATTTGTAAGAAGGTATAGGAAATATGGATAGAAACATAAAAGGGACGAACACAATATGGCTTTTACACTGAAAAGAACACATTTCACACTTTACAGTGCTGCCAATGGACAAAGAGGTAATGGTTGCCAATTGAGTGTCTTTTTATAATAAAATATATATTTGAATTATATATTTATAAAACCAATGGTTTTCAAGCTATGTATGCAAATATTTATATTTTGATTAAAATCTGTATCTAGGCATTTATTAAGATTATAAACAAAATGGCTATTTTCATTTTCCCATGAAAATTACTTTTAGGATACTTTACAGAAGCGGAAATTTCCATATCTCCGCAACTATTTGAGATATTAAATAGCTTATCATTTAAAAATTGTAGTATTACTAAAAATAAAAAACTTTTATTTGAAATATATCAACCAATAGTTTCTGAGATATTGGCAAATATATTCATACAATTTTATGAGCTTTAGTTGTACAGGGATACTAAAGTGCTAATGCAATAATTATCTAATGCCATATAGAGTAAGTAAATAATTAAGTCTCTCAATTAGTGTATGTTCTTTTTCCTTTAACCTCTAAGGGAAATGTTTGTACAGCAATGTTCTATCTCTCTCATTTGACTCAATACTCAATATTTACCTTTTTTATCAGTCTAAATTTATAAATGAGAAATTTAATAGCAATGCGTTAACCATAAGATGTGCAACCTCTAATAAAATGTCGAAAATAGCTCTGGTTTGCTAGTGTACATTATTTGGTTTCACATATATTTCGAGTCTTGAATAAATATCTCCATTTTTAAAACAATTGAGCGAGAAAGTCCATTCGAAGTTCTGTACAAATTATTTTTAAAGTATACCGGTCAAATTTGTATTTTCGCATAGATTCTTCTAAGCAACTTAGAATGTATTAAAATAATTTTATTTCATACATGAATCCTTGTCAAAGAAATAGCCACTGTAAACATATTTAACAAATTCCTTGTTATAACAGAGTCACTTGGTGTAGCCAAACATTTGCCTCAATAATGGGTTTAATTTAACTGAAAACACAACTGTTAATCAAGGTGTTGTATATATTTTTTATTGTTGCCCTACAGGAAGCAACGGTCCTCAGAGGTTTTGTATTGAAAAGGTAGGTAAAGATACATGGCTGCCGAGGTCTCATACATGTTTCAACCGTCTGGACTTGCCTCCATACAAGAGCTACGACCAGATGGTAGAGAAGCTCAACTACGCCATCGAAGAGACGGAGGGATTCGGCCAGGAGTAGGCTTGGAGAGGGTTCAAATATTTGCGTTTCCATGGAAAATTTTGTAAACCAGTTGTCCAAATATAATTTGTGTCTAGCTCAGATGGATGCAGAAGTGTTGTTATATATATATTTTTTATTGTAAATAAGATATTTAAATATTCTGCATTTATCTGATCTTCGAAACATATTGGAAAGAAATAGTAATTTTATTCATTTGTTAGTATTTTTTTGTTAAAAGAAAAAAATCCAAATTTGAAACAAAATAATATAGTAAAGGAAAAGGGTAAACATTAAGTTTCACTGTATTTCTTCAAGAGTAAGATATTATTTATGTGTCTTAATTTTTCAACTAAACCAGGGTGTCAACTGAGTTGAAGAAACAAAAATTAGTAACTTTTTGGTGACCTTTTATGACCACAAAACTCCTTCGGTAAATGGTTGAACATTATATAATGCATATATAGGCATAATGCACTCATGTTCAACATTAAATTTTAAATAGATGGCGTCACGCTGAAAACAATCAAACAACTTGCGGCTAGCGCATGGCATCATGGGTAGTGGATGGCTCGACATTCGACGCATTCACATTGTTACAATGTGCGGGTAATTTACACAAAAATATTTTCATGACTTTATTACCAAAATATTGAGAATTCGTGACTTTTCTGAGACTTTCGTGACCTCTTTTGCAATTAGTAACTTTATCATGACTTTAGTGACGTTGGTGACCCAGTAGACACCCTGACTAAACATAGTTAAAAATATCTGTAATTGAGTATAGAATTTAATTTATAAAGATTTTAATCAAGTTTCAAAAGTGTCTGGTTAGTTATCTTCTCCAGATTATTTGCAACTTAGCAACTTAGTAAATGATCAACATTGCTTTACAGTATTCACACAAATGTTCTTGGACCATGTTAAGTATATTTTAGCAGTTGAGATTATATCATTAATGAAAATTTTAAAAACTCTACGCCAACTCAATTTTATGAACATTATTTGGGATTTTTATTATATTTTCTGTCCAAAAAATATACACTGATATAATACAAACCTGAAAAGCTAAATTTTCATGAATTGTTAAGTTCATATTGCGCGTTTATTTTCAGCACAAACAAATTGACGCTTTTTGGTGCAATTTGTTTATTAATTTTTCTCTTTAGTAGAAGTTGAATGTTTTTTTCTCTCTTTAGTCCTAATTCATTCAAATGACCGAGTAAATATTATAAATTTACAAAGAGATGTTTAATAAATGCACATTACCTGATTTATAGATATTTTAACACTAGGTTTGGCATTGTTTAGTTGATCAATCCACATACCATATTCAGGTCAATATGAAGTTGGTTTAGGGGTGTAATGAGATTGGTTTGTGAAATGTAATTTAAAAACTGGGAAAAGTTTCTCTTTTGAGTTTTCAATTATTTTATGTACAAATTATTATTAAAAACATTATTAAAAAATTATATTTTTTATTCGCATCACAAAATCTAATTTTATTAGAATTTCTGTTGCAGTATTATTTTAACACAAAATCATTGTTTTTATAAATTATTATTATTAATATTATTATTATTGCTTTACTATGTTACTTTGTTATTATGAATAATATTTGCGGGTGAGGATTCCCCATGTGGATAATGTTAAAAACATATACATGTGTGGTATACACTAGGGGTATGCAAGTTCAATTTTTTTCATTCAAGTCAATCTCAAACAAGCTTAGAAAGCTCCAGTGTTCAACTCCGGTGAGTTCAATAAATATTTAAAACTTAAGTATTCAAATAATAGTTTGTTTGTTTTCCTCTCGTTACTTGTTCTGGATGTACGCATAAATATTAATTATTATTATTCCCCTCCTCCAAACACTAGCACGTTCCTCACCCTAACTCCACATTTTACAAGCAATGTCCAGACAAATAAAGAGAAGAATATCAAAATTGCTGAGCCAATAAATCTACCTGGTTGGCCTGAGTTGAAGGCTTGGCATGAAAATTTGAATACTCCCAGAACCCCATTAAACACACTAGAAAACATTATACATTCTTATTGTTGTGGATATTATACATTTATTACATAGGAGGGACTTTTTATAAATATAGAAACAAGGGTTTTATACATATTAACTCGGTCAACTTGTATTTGTATGGAAGTTTTGTTTAAGAAGAGTTCTAGCTTTTGTTTCACACCCCTTCAAAAGGTAACATTATTTCTTACTGTTGTCACACATCCTTACAAATTGTTTGCACCACTTTCATTTTAAGAGAAAATGTTCAACTCGTTTTTATTAATATGAATTGTGTTTATTTGTTTTATTTTACACATATTTCCCGTGATAAAAATAAACCAGTTTAGATAGTGGTTTCTTAAATTTTTCTCAGTTTTGATTTGTTTTAATCGCAAGGAATATTTAAATTTCCAAGCTAAATTATTCCCTATTTGATATTGAAAACTTTCTCTGTGTGTGGCAATATATATTATTAGCATTACAACTGATTATAAGGAATATTTCTTAACAATATGGTGTTAAAAAATATATTTGTGAAAGATGCATTCTTAAAACATACTGGATCATTTCCATTGGAATAAAGTACGGGTAAAAACATTTGTAAATGCATCGTGGGGAATCATAAGTGTATTGAAAGTATCTTAAATTACTTGACAAATATTCATACTCTCTGAGCACAGCAAAAAAAAAATTTAGCATTGATTGTTTTGCATTGTTAATCAAATATAAAAGTTATTTTAAGTTTTGAGTTCAAGCATATTATAGCACTTATCATATTTAAAGAAACACCAGTTTTTGCAATTTTGAGAAATGTTTTTATTTATTCAAATATGAATTGTGATTTGAATTCAAAAGTTAAACTGTCTCATTCTTTTGAATTGTAGCTTCCAAAGTTTTTCTTCTTTTGAACTAAATAAATGTTTAAGTTTCTTTTGAAGAAAGTACTAGCCTAAATCCTAGTTAAAATCAGAAGGGATAGCAAGCCAATACACTTACCTGACTGATACTGGAGTAGAAATTGTTTAGTGCTTTGCAGTCCAACCAAACACATCAATCTTCTCTCTTGACCTGATGAAGCTGTCTGTTACAGTGAAAGCTTATCCTTGAAAGTGTATTTGTATGCTTTTGAATGTTCTGACCAAATAATTTCTACTCCAATATCACTAAGGTAAGTGTACTGGCATTTTAATCAAAAAAATTGTTAAGAAATTACAAACATAACACCTCTATTTAAATAATGTTTATATTAAACTTTTCAAAATTAACTCAACATGTTAGGAAATACCTGTGTATTGGGCTAACTGTATGATTTCTTACCATTTATATAAGTCAATTTGTTTTTACTAAGGATGAACGGGAATGACTTTTTTATTTCGAGACTGGAACGGGACGGGAAATTAGTCAAAATATCGGGATTTGGGACAGGAATGGGAAATTTTAAAATTACCCTTTAGAATAATATTATATTTAAAATATATTGATTTCTAAACTAATATGGTAAGACTTGTTAGAGCTATAATATTATTAAAACCAGTGTCGGTGGCTGCATGGTCTAAGGCACCACTCTTGCAATATACTAGACTACCGATGACGGGGATATTAAGTTTAATCTTGGCCGGGTGTATTAAGGGTGGTTTTTCCTAAATGGTTTCCCACTCTATCCACGCAAATGCAGGTACACCTCTAAATTCAAATCTTCCTCATTCCTAACACACTAGAGTAATTAGTAGATAGGCGTATAACCAGAGCGAGTAATAAGACCCAACAATAAAAATAACATAATAAAATAAATGTGCGCGAATAGCTTTTTTTTTTACCAACTCGAATAGCAAAATTTTGAATTAATATCAAATGTTTGGCACCTCTTCAATTTGCTATGAAACTGCAAAATTTTATCTAGGTATAAAAGCTACTTTTTTTAAATGTTCTCTCTAGATTTGACGCCCCTTATACTCGACTACCTGTCTGGCTCTTCAACAACAGACACCTGAGCCCTCATAAATGGTTGACCTTGGCAAGCTACTTCCTTTCCCCCCTTCCAACCATTTCCCTTAAAAGATAGAATATATCTGTCCTTCTTTAAATCTTTCAAGCTCTTACACTTGCTGAATCCAACAACTCATTGTTGATAGGCAGAGCACAATAAGTCAGGCGCCTCCCAATTTGTCTCTCTACAAGAGGTAAAATAACCCCCTTCCCATTCCAGCCACCAAGTTTGCTAAATAACAAAGAAGAAGTCTGTCTATAAAAGAGATAAACAGTGATGAGTAAGCAGTAACCGCTAGAACATGTGTGCGCCTCCTTTGTTTTGTTACCTGCCCGAAACTTTTAGGGAAAGGGTTAATCCCGCCCGACCAACGGGAATAGATAAATTCCCGAGGGTTCGGAATCCCGTCCACCCCTAGATTTGACTCATTTTACTATAAATTGAGTTATTGCTAAATAGTTTTATTTTTTTAAATTGTGTTTCCATAGAAAAATATTCACTCCCTGCCAGTGTGTTGTTTAATCACATTTGTAAATAGTGTGTACAAATTTCATCATAGGATGTATATACATAAAATTAAGTGTTTCTCTTTTTACTGCATATCTTAAAAATACTAGAACAAATGTGAAAACCATTGAATACAGAAAATACATTTTTATTTGTATTTAAGCTTGTGCCACAACTATGGTGTTATTTGTTAATTGCTCTCATTTGATAGAACTATTGCAACTGGATAGTTGCTATTTTTGTGTAACTTGGAGAGTTGTGCTATGTCGAAAACTGAGATATTTGCAGCAGCTGGTGTCAGTTTTATAATATTTTAAACTGTATCAAGTAAAGATGGATCCCTCAAATCCTAACAGATTTTCCAGAATTAAAACAAATCTCAGATTCAAGATTCAAATACCAACTTTTTTTTTTTTAGAAATTTTGAATCTGATTTTTTATATAGTTTTTATGGTGCTTACTTTTGGTTTAACTGAACACTTGTTTTCTATGACAATTAAATAATGAATGTGAACAAAATCATAATTGAAGAAAATAAATTCATATGAATGAGAGAAAAATAAACATTTTTCCTCTTTCTCTGGGTGGGCTTTATTCACTCAGTTCTCACTTAGTTTACTGTGGCCTGGGTCACTTTTCTATTCAAGCCATATATTTTCCACTATTGGCTTGTTACGCCTGTCATAGCTTCATATGCCTTATAATCTAACTTAAGACTAGGATGAACAAAACATCCAGTCCCCAGCCATCACATTATCAATGTAAAAGGGTAAACGCATATTTTCGTCAATGATAAATTCTTAATCATGCTAGGAATTGAACTAGGTACCCTTAGCTCAATAGGCAGGCACGCTGACAGCTAACGTCTTACCAGACTTACACTTAGTTTATCTTTCCTTATTTTTATTAATAATTTCCATTATTTTAAAATCATTTAACTACTGATCCGACACACTATCAAAGATTTGAAAGTTAATATGGCTTTGAATTTCAGAAAAAATGTATTTGACCCAATTTTAGTATCAAGCCATATTTCAAGACTAATAATTTTTAGCACCGGTTCTTACTACCCATTAAGGCTATACGCTAGAAATAATCATACGCAATTAATGTTAAGGCTATATGTCCTTACTCAAGGACAGACCACTACATACTTAAAGTTTTTATTTTATACATATTTTCAATTAATATTTATTTTGTACCAAATTTAGCTTAGATAAATAATTTACAAGATAGATAATTACTCTATCAACCTTTTTTTTTTCCCCCTTCTGCAGTTCTTTTATTTTTTGCAGCATTAAATAAATCCACTTAGAGACCATACCTGTATCACGTAACACACTTGAAAAAGGGGGGAGGGGGGGTTCATTGTTGTGTTACCTGTGGGGGTGGGGGGTTTAGGCTAGCATGAGATAATAAAGTTTTAGTTTATAAAAAAAAAGTTGTTTCAAATTAAATTAACAAATAAAACTGTTTGACTAGAAATTTCATCCTTTATTCAAAATCCTATTTATTTTAAACTT
>CABFWB010003102.1:73010-87711 GCA_902151455.1 Timema bartmani
GTGGGGAGTGAGACTCGCAAGTAGTCCAAGAAATTATATTTATTAAGCTAGTAAGAGACTAAACTACTACATGGGAATCTATTAAATATCCCGTGACGAGGGAGCCGGCGCGATGACGGTCTCGCAACCATCCTGCAGATCCGCGATCGACCCTCCGGCGGGGTAACCCAACAGATCACATCTATATTGTCACCACTCAGTCGTACACGGGACCGACACACATGCACACAGCATGGCGTCCAACATTCAACAGTCCTGTCTGGTTCTCACACAAACTCGCTGATCTCGATATTTCACCCGCCAGGAAGGTCCATCGGTCACTCGTCTCGCTCGTCAACAGGATGCTAGCTATATGAGCTATTTGCTATTCTCAACAGGATGGTAACCCAACACTCTTGACTTCCAAGGAAATGTACAAGTTCAGGTTAACATCCTGCCAGAACAACCTTAAAATAATTATGCTATTACAGTTACGTAATACATGTATGTCCCATTAGATAAACTTATATGTGGAAGAAGTGTAGAAACACTGTACAGTAATGTAAAGTAATTGATGTTGAAGGAAGCCAACCTGAAAGGATAGTTAGGTCAGGCCTGGATAGGAACAAACACACTTCTCTCTTCATGTCTTCTTTTTTGTGTTTTGTGGGTTTTAAATGTCTCTTTATATGACAGTTAATTTTATTAGCGTTGTATGCAGAAGGTATTGCAATGTTGGATTGAGACAAATAAAGGGGGTGGAAACAATATTGCTTAAAAAACTATAAACTTAAGAGTAAATCTAAATAGAATAGAATAATAGAAAATACAAATAGTGTATAAATGTTAACATTATTTTTTATATTTATTTTATTTAGCCTCTTACTACCTGTTTGGGTTATATGCCTATGTACTAATTACACTAATTGGTTAGGAATTGTGAAAGTTGAATATAGAGGAAGTGAAACCGCATTTGCATGGAAGGAGAGTGGAAACCGTTTAGGAATCTCCCCCCCCCCNACAGTTCACCCGAGTGAGATTCGAACCTTGATCTCCCTGTCCTTGGCAGTCTAGCTCAACACGAAACTAGCGCGTTAGTTAATTATGCCACAGAGGCGGGGGTTTTTTATAAGCGTATAACCCAAAAAGGTAGTAAGACACAGTGCTAAGTATTAATATTTTTTATAATTAGGGACATGCAAAATTCGCATTTGCAATAAAGTGAATTTTTACATGAATTCTACTGTTTTCACGCGAAGAACACAAATTTAAGGTTTTTCCCCTAAATAAACACAATTTCTTTGTAATATGGGCTAATACTACGACACCCAATACAATTTTCAACGTTATAGCACTACACCAGGGCTTCTGTTTGTACAGATAGTACCCATTTTTGCTGATTTTAAAGGTTTAAAAGGGATCACAGGATATACAAGTATTTTCATGGATTTGAATGGGTTTTTTTTGAGGTTAACATTAAAAATCATGATCTCTACTTTTACACATTTCAATACTTAAATTTAGATTTCGATAGATCGATTCTTTGTTTTTAGCTTTTAAAATATTTCATGTTAGGTCCAAGCAAGTACATTAACAAATATGGCCCTTGCTACAGGCGGTCATGTTTGACAAAATTATCTTCTTTATTTGTATTCCCTTCTCCTTATTAATAGTTGTTTAGTCTTCTATGACATGTTTCGATGTTGCTATTGTTTGATCTAAACATAAATTGATTCCGATATTGCTTTTTGTAAAACTGGAAGGTAATGATATTGAGATATAAAGTTTGATATTACTAAGCGTGAAATGTTTTGTGCGTATTTATATTTGATTTTTCTCCGAATATGTAAATAAATAGTTAAATACGGTACATAATATTAACAAAAAATTTAGACAGTTATATCCTAGTTTTTTTAATGAATACTAATTTGACTCGTATTTACATAAATAATAATACCGCTTTCAGCATAATATAATATCACTTTTTGAGAAAAATAACACCACTTTTGCATGTGTCTACTTATAGTTCATCCATTATAACATTGATACATTCAGTTAAATGTTCAATTACTGGTCTGGGGCTTGGTTGTTAAGTTCATCCTATACTAATTATAATTGGTTCTGAACAACCACTAAGCAGCATTAGAGCTCTTAGACAAATTTCACTTGTAAAATGTAAAAAGATAATAATTCAAGGATATGAGCTCCGACTCCTCAAATATCTAAGGATCCATCCCTAATATATATCAAAACCACACTTTACTCTGTTTTAAGTTATTGTAACGCCATACACCAGCTACTATAAACTTTATGTACTTTTATATATGACGTGAACTATTTTTAGTGAGGTGTTGTCATCACTCTGTAAGATAATGTATAAACTGATTTATGTTAATATCCAAAGATTGTTGTAAATATAATATCACTTTTTAATGTTGGTAAATTTCTCTTTTGTGATAAATATTTTCAAATTTTATATTGGGAATAACACCAGTTTCTTGTAATTAACTGGGTTTTGTAACATAATTTCCCATAGAATGTCTATACAATTCTGTATCGATAAACTATCATACTGTCCAGAATGAATGCTGTACTTAATGTATATTGGTTCAAGTAATTTGATTTGTTTAGTCTTTTTTTTCTCATATAAATTAGAATGTGTGTATACATGCACACATTCATAATATATTTTTTTAAAGATCTTTCTCTTTACACACCCTTGCTTTCTCCCTGCTCACTTACTAAACTCCACTAATACCAAGCCTGAGAATTCCCCCAAAGTCTACATCAGTATCTCTGCTAACAGATTGTCTTCATGGAACATATTTGACTCTGACACAATTTTACTCACATCACGGTATTTTAGATATTAAAATTGCCTCTCATGTACACAGTTTTTGATCATCTTATTTTTATTATAAAATTGTTTTTAAGTCGTATGGGGAATTTAATAGGTCAGCCTGTTAAATTGCCTAAAATTCATAGTTTAAATTAGGAGGGATAGCCAGCACATTTACCTTGGTGATACTGGAGTAGAAATTGTTTAGCTAGAACACTAAAACACACTTTTAAGGACAAGCTTTCACTGTCACAGACAGCTTCATCAGGTCAAGAGAGTAGACTTAAATTCATAGGAAAGATATGTTTGCATTTACACTAGAGATATGACTGCTTGAAGTGCTGGTATAAACAATCATGTATTTTAGTTGAACATACCTAGGTTCTAATCCATTTCATTCTTATTTAGTAGAATGGGCTTTTTATTTTGATGTTTTATTTGCGAGAAGGAATAATTGTGGAAGGAATGAAGGAAGATGGAGGCATTTTACTAAACTTAGCTGGCCGCAGGTTGGAAACAATTTGTTTTAGTAGCAACTTGATTTGAAAAATGTTGTAAAAAGGGTATTTATATTTTTTTTATATCTTCCAAATATACATATGAGTAGCCATTAGTAAAAGTCTTTATATTTATTTAAATATGATACACTAGACTGTTTTCACAGCTATATAAAGGAACTTATTTTGATTTTGTAACTGACATGTCCACCATTATTTTCTACATAGATGCAAAAACAGTTAGCTTGGAGTAGGTTATTGAAATAAACAGGATTTTTTAAGAATCAAAAAATTTGTGAAAAAAATCAGAGAAATATCAACCAACCTATGATAAGGCTGACGCGACAAGCGAATACACTCCAACCTGTTTATAAAATACCAGCTGTTCTCCATTGTAAAACTGACGCCTTAACTCAGTTGGTAACATGTCTGTCTACTAAGCTAAGGTTCTAGGGTTCGATACCCAACATGGCCGAAAATTTATCATCGGTGAAAGGGTTTACCCTTTAACATTGATAAATTATTGGCCAGGAGCTGGATGTTATGTCTGTCCTAGACTTAAGTAATATTATAAGGCATATGAAGCTATGACAGGCCTAGTCAGCCTGTAGCGGAAAATAAATAATGAATAAAAAACTGACTCAGACCACAGGCTGGATGTAAAAATAGCAACACATTATGTACTAGCACTTCACTAAATGTGGCATAGGTTTGTAAGTCAGCACAATATCCACATTGACAAAATTCTCAAAGTCATCACTATGACAAACTGTTATGTAAGTTTAATAATCAACAAACCCGCTTGGCTGGTCTCATGGTCTAAGGTGCAACTCTCACAGTAGACTAGCATGCCGATGATGGGGTGATTTAGGTTTGAATCTCAGTCAGGTGTACTGAGGGTGGTTTTCCACTCTCCTCTCACATAAATGTGGGTACACTTCCTCTAAATAAAACCTTCCTAATCTTTAAAACCATTAGTATGATTAGTACATAAGCGTATAGCCTGAACAAGTAGTAAGACCTTATGTTAAATAACACAATAAACACATTGAAAAAAGTGAGTGCTTGGTCTTTGAAATACTTAGAATTGTATTATATTTGGAAGAAGGTATAGGAAAGGTGGATAAAACATATAAAAGGGACAAACACAATATGGGTTTTACAATGAAAAGACAAACACAGTTCACACTTTACATTGCTGCCATGTGTGAACTGTGTTCTTTTCATTGTAAAAGCCATATTGTGTTTGTCCCTTTATTATTTTTCTATCCACCTTTCCTATATCTTCTTCCAAATATACAGTTACCTCATAAAGCGTAAAGAGGGTTTCTTTAAATAAATACTTAAAATTCTAAAAGTATTTAAATGTTAACACTTTAAAAAAAAAATATTATCCTGCTTATTTGTTGTTTAGTCATCATATGGTAAAACCTATCAACCAAGTTCTATACATTTAATTTACCACTTGAATGAATAGAGCCTACCTTGATTTTCTTATAAATGGAAGTTAAAAAAAAATTGTCAATGATGAAAACATTTAACTATTGTAAGTAACATCTGAAGAAACATTCTACAAATTGGTAAGTAAGGAGCCAGATTTAAGATAAGACTTGAATGGAGAAATTGTGATTTATTGGGTCACAGTGTTTTAAGAAGAAAAAAAGATGTGAACTGATTTTTTTTTCTTTTTCAATTTTAAACAATTTTAGAACTAGAATATTAGACACAGTTAATTAAAACATTAAACAGGTTATACAAACAAAAATGTAATCACAATATATGGTGTTGGAAAATAAAATTAGAAAATGAAGATTTTTTTTGGCAGATATAATTTATGAATTATCTATTTATCATTATTACAAAAATGAGAGTAACTAATTTGAAAATAGTCTTGATTTTGTTCTTGGAGAGAGAAGTTGGGAAGTTGTCCTTGAGGGTGGGAAAATCACATGTGCACCCGGCCTATATTTGAATCTAGACTTTTCAATTACTACAATTCAGGCTCTTGTGAGCCTGAGGCCTTAGCCTCCATGACCATTACTGCATGTATTGCTGATAGCTAATTTGTCTACAAATATACATTTTTTGAAAACAGGCTATCAACTCCATTAAACTTTCAGCACAACTGACCTTATGTGTTTGTACCATTTGCATTATTTCATATTATATAATTATGCATGTTATAGAATCAAATGTATACTTTTATATTAGTGAAAGGTAATTAAAGTAAACTAATTAAAACAAAATAATTATTATTTGAGAAAGTGTACAAACAAATTTTAACCTTCTTTTTTCTACAAATATTGTTTGTTTTGTAAACAAAGAAATGAATAATTATTGCCTAATGGCTTGAAAATGTCTAATAAGACAGTGTGGGATTACTAAAATTGACCCAGGCTACAAGTTGGGAACGGTAATGGATGTAAAGTCATAAAAGAAACTCCGTATAATAATGTGTGTGAAAGTACGTGATGTTGAAGGAAGCCAACCTGAAAGGATAGTTAGGTTTGGTCTAGATAGAAATAAACACACTTCTCTCTTCATGTCTTCTTGCAATTTTACACTTCCCACTTCTCCAAACTTCCACAGTTGCACATATAAAGACACACATAAAAAACACATATTTCTATTCGAGCCTTCATTCTGTTACATTTGGCAACACTGCAAGTTTTCAGTTATTTTTCAAATTATTCAAGCATATAGTTCCACATAATATATTTATTTGTGTTTTATTATGAAAAAAGAATAATTTCAAAAAATAAAACATTGTGTTACTGTAGAAGTGTGAAGAGTATAAGAAATGAAGAGCGAAGTGTGTTTGTTCTAATCTAGGACTAACCTAACCATCTTTTCGGGTTGGCTTCCTTTACTGTCACTTACTTTATATCTTTTACATTGTTTATGCATTGTCTTATAAATATGTATACTTGTATATATTTACATATTAGCAGGGGCCATTACAATTCATGTTATTGCCAAAATAATGTACATATTGAATGAATTTATGTATATTTTATCTAGATGTAGACAAGACAGTATGAATAATAAATTTATAGTCATCTTAATTTCTCATTCTTGGTATCATTTATATTCATACACACAGACACACACACACATATAAATACCTAATCACACCATAACCTTGCAGAGTAGGCAAAAACCTGTGCATTTAACTCAAAAAAACACAACGCTCTACTTCAATCCCCAACAACTTTCCCCACAATTCCCTATCCTTCACTTAAACAATATCCATACCGAGTCATACACGCTCTCTTATTCTTAAAACTCTCAAGGTTTCTCTTTTTCACACATTTGTCGGTAACATTTAGCCACGTCTTACATGGCCTACCCCTTCCTTTTGATCCACACTCTACCTTCATATGTTTGGGACAGCTGGAAGAACGTTTCCTATGTTTCAGACTCATTAAACCACTAATATGATTCTGGTACGTTGACGATATTTTTATGATTTGGACACATTCAATAGATATACTCAAAATCTTTCTGGAAGAACTTAACAATTTCAGTACTCTCAAATTCACCCACAATATCTCACCACAGCATGTCACCTATTTGGACGTTAATGTCTTCAATGAGAACAATAATATCCCCATGACAGTTCACATAAAACCTACAAACCACCAACAATACCTTCATTACTACAGCAGCCACCCTTCTTACACTAAGAAGTTGTTGTGCCTCACTGTTCAGTCGGCCCTTGTCTCTTTCCTCCGCACTTGCACAGGCCGTGCCCCCCCACCCTCTCTACAGCCTGGACCGCTCCACAGTCCATGTTCTCTGAGCCGTCCGTGACGATTTCCCCACTGTACTCAGCGCCAAAGAGAACTCCTCTCTCTATTGGCTTGCATGATGGGCACTGTCTCCCACGTTTGCATGCACCAATGGGAAGCCCGTTTCCCCCATTGGACAAGGCCAGGCAGCAGTGGAGGGTATATAACACAGTGATTTCTGGAGTAAATTCAGTGCTGACACAACCCTAGTGAACCACCTATTAGAAAGAGCTTAATAAATTGTCGTCTGCTTCACTGGTGACCGCACAGGATGGTTTACACCCGCCACTTCGGCAAGGCTCACCGACAGAAGACCTTGAAGAAGGCATCAGCGACCAAACAATTCTCCACCCGAGGGCCCATTTCCTACTACCACGACAGTAACACCCGGACCCCCGAACGTCCCCAATCCGCTCTAAAATCTCTAAGTGTCCCTACCCCTGAGTTATCTAGTTCCTCTCCTCATCTTCTTCTCTCACCAACCACCTGACCTCCTCCTACTCCAATTTCCCCTTTAAGCCCTGAGGGCTATCATTTGCATACTCTAGCCACCCCACAACCCACCTACGTTTTCTCCCCCATCTCCCTTCCTTACCCCCACACCACTAGACCCGCGAGACCGTTGCCTAGCAACTAACGTCACCTAGAGACTGCACTTTGACTAGACGCAACCAGTTACCCCCGAAGCCGAAGGGATGGATAACAAAGTCCCTCCCCTGCAGCCTGGCCATTAGGGCCAAACACATATGTTCATACAGTGCTGACCTCACTCAGTATTGCAATAAACTTTCCTCAGCTTTTCAAGAAAGAGGGTACCCTTAAACTCTCATTGATACTCAAATCTCCAGAGCACTCTCAAATTATTCAACAAATCACACAAATTTCTGATTAAATCCCTTTCACCACCAAATAACATTTGGGACTGCAAAGAATCAACAATATCCTCAATAAAGGCTACAACTTTCTAATGTCTTCCACTTAGAAACAAACCTTCTCAGCTCTCCCCCAAAAATTTCTTTCAAACAGCCACCTAACCTTGTTACCACCCCTCTACTCTCTCTGTAACGCTCTTGTATCCGCAAGGCTGTCCGTCGCGCTAAACCACTCTCTTCCCTTCTCAGTTCAACCCCGAAGGCACTAAGGTTGTTATCCAAGCACCCTTTTCCCTTCTTCGTGGCCGCTCGGCAGCGAGCCAAATCCTCCCGGCCTAACCGACTAGTGGGAATAAAAGTAACAGGACAGCTAGCTGGTCATCAGTAACTGACCAAACCCTCCTTCCTGCCTCCCAGTTCATCGCGATAGCTTGCCGAACCTCCTTCCTGCTTCCCGTCCAGGTCATTGGGGTAGTTCGCCAAATCCTTCTTCCTGCCTCCTGCCCGGTTCAATGCGGTAGCTCGCGAAGCCCTCCTTCCTGCCTCCCACCCAATTCACTGCGGTAACTCGCCAAACCCTTCTTCCTTTCTACCGCCTGGTTCACTGCGGTAACTCGCCAAACCATCCTTCCTGCATACCGCCTGATTCACCGCGGTAGCTCGTCAAACCCTCCTTCCTGCCTCTTTGTTCACCGCAGTAGCTTGCCGAACCCTCCCTCCAACTTTCCCCCCCACCACACTCAAATCGGCCCTGCCAAAAAGGATTATACCATTCAAACAACGGAGCTCTTTTAGATCTAGCACCCAAATCCATAGCTTAAAACAATCTTTTATTATCAAGCAGGGGCGATGACAACCTTCTAGTACACCAAAAATTGCTCGACCCCAACAAAACTTTCACCTCAATACACACACCAAAAGATTCACACCCGTATATGAAACAATGCTGCAACACCTGCAAGATCCACCCACCCAGCAAGACCTCCAATATAAGAACACGAAGGAGCAATACCCCATACAAGGCCACTTTGACTGTAACACATCCTACTTCAATGTATTTTTTATGAGGCTGAATACATTGGACTCACAACAGAACTCTACATAGAATAAGAACACGAAGAAGCAATACCCCATACAAGGCCTCTTTGACTGTAACACATACTACTTCAATGTATTTTTTATGAGGCTGAATACATTGGACTCACAACAGCCCCTCTTTGGATGAACTCTACATAGAAACTGGGACTTGCAAAGGGTTTAGGCCCTGTCGTGCCGTCCTTGCTGTTCATAGTTGGTTAGCTACGTGCCATGCTGTCCTTGCTATTCATAGTGGGTTAGCTACCTGCCGTGTTATCCTTGCTATTCATAGTGGGTTAGCTACCTGCTGTGTTATCCTTGCTGTTCATAGTGGGTTAGCTACCTGCCGTGCAGTCCTTGCTGTTCATAGTGGGTTAGCTACCTGCCTTGCCATCCTTGCTGTTCATAGTGGGTTAGCTACCTGCCTTGCCATCCTTGCTGTTCATAGTGGGTTAGCTACCTGCCTTGCAATCCTTGCTGTTCATAGTGGGTTAGCTACCTGCCTTGCCATCCTTGCTGTTCATAGTGGGTTAGCTACCTGCCGTGCAGTCCTTGCTGTTCATAGTGGGTTAGCTACCTGTCGTGCCGTACTGGCTGCTCATAGTTGGTTTCCTCCTTAAGAAGAAATGGAGAAGTGTGTTTGTTTCTATCTAGGTCTAACCTAACTTTACATACATTATTGTACAGTGTTTCTACAGTGTCTTATCAGACATTTCCAAGCCATTAGGCAATAATTCATTTTATTATTATTAAAGTCAAGTTAAGTTGTGAGTTTTTAAATACATTTCAAAACAAGTGATAATGATTTAGGGTAGAAATAAAAAAAATGCAAGTTTAATACAATAATTCAAACAAATTTATTTATAAATGGATTTTTTTAAATGTGTTCATGCAAATAAATAAATACTAACCTTTTATATACATCAAACAAAGTATAAACATAAGAATTTCTAAAAGCTTCTACTAATAGTCCTTGGCATTTAATCAAACAATATAGGAGACAGTTGAAGCGCTAAATAAAACCTTATCTCAAATTCCAAATTTAATTTCACGAATGAGTAAATGGATGATTAGTAATACTGTTAGCACCCCAGGTAAAATGTGATAAAATTACTGGCAGAAGCTTGCAATGAAAGTATATTAGTTAAAGATGTTCTACCAAAAGATTCTGTAAAAAAGACTGGGTATTATTGCCCACACATCGTATGATCATCATATTAAATATATTTAGTAAAATATGCTACAAGTAGTGTTGCGATTCCAATTATTGCCTTTAAAAATATTCTGCATATAGCCAAAAAAATTGTAAATATCTTATTAAGGATTAAATAGGTTTAAACAACTCTTCTGGCATTACTATTTTTCAATCATTTAAAGAATTTATCAAACGGGAACCAGTTGTGTGGTCTTGTTTCATCACCACTCAACTTTGGGACTGCTGGTTGATATTGTTTGTTCCATTTATTTTCAAATTCATCCAGTTTTCCTAAAAACATAAAATAAAAAGTTATTATTCAATAATTATTGAAAGTACACACATTGGGTTCTGGATGTTGAGGAAAGATTTAAATGTAATGTCCATCTTTTTATAAAATTAACAATAAATTTGCTAACAACGAAGATAAGTTATCAAAAACAAGTTAATTTTTTTACATATTATTTCTTAAGATTGATAAACACACTAATTATTGAAGTAATATAGCTAGAATCAGATATATAATCATCTATTAGTATTCTTTACTATAAGAAATCAGGAGTAAGATCAGTGATTTAAGTTTATAATATTTAAAAAAAACCTAAACAAAATTGATATTATAACATGAAAAAAATAAATTCAAATTAATTAGGAACAATGGGTGGTTTTATTAAATGGTTTCCCCTCCATACAAATGAGGGTACAATTCCTATAAATTCAACCTTCCTTATCCCTAACACATTTGTGTAATTAGTACATAAGTGTATAGCCTACTTTTAAAAAAAATTAGGAACATTATAAAAGCAAGTTTACTTAAATTTGTGTTTAAGAAATAGCATATTCAGATACTATTCGACAACTTAGCTCAGTCGATAGCTTGTCTGCCTACTGAGCCAAGGGTCCCGGGTTCGATTCCCAGCATGGCTGAAAAATTTAGCACTGGTGAAATATGGGTTTACCCATTTACATTGATAAATTGATGGGCGAGGACTGGATGTTGTGCCTGTCCTAGTCTTAAGTTAGATTATAAGACATATGAAGCTACGACAGGCCTAGCAAGCCGGTTGTGGAAAATATATGGCTTGAATAAAAAATTGAGCCTAGCCACGGGCTGGAAACAGTAATGGATGTAAACTATTTAGATACTCAAATAAATAAGATATATATTATAAACACACAATAATTTCTAAGAAATTCAACCCCTCTCAAATTTCCCACACACATCTTTAACACTCCTACCCCCTTACTTCAAACACATCCTAACCCCAACGACGCCCATCCCAACACATCTCACAACACCCACCCTCTGACCTGACCTACAATCTTCTCCTCCCACACACACATAAATGCTATTTCTTAAACAAATATTAAAATTAGGTCTGCTGTATCCTGTTTTCAATATTGATTTCATCATTGGCTTTGATATATTCAAGCATTAAAAGATACAAAATAAAATGTCCAGAAACCTTCATCTAAGTTGACAAACTTTTCCACACGCTGTTGTACTCCATTATTGTCAGTTTGAGTTGTCAATGAATGACTCTGATCACCAATCTGTCGAGTCACAGTAGTCTCTTCATGACCTTGGTTGTTCCTCACCGTGCGATGATGCTCCACAGACTATAGAGAAATATACATATATTTTAATTTATTTTGTTGAGGATTGATCTTTCACTTTTGTATCGATGAAAGCAATAGGACAATTAATATAATATAGAAATAATAATCACTACTATTAATTTATTTAATTTTACAATGTTATGGGATCCTACTTTCCAAGCTGTATTGTATTCCCTATAATTCCTGCCAGTCCTCCACCTTTTCCCTATGACATTTATTTCTTTGGATACTATAGTTCTTTTGTTCAGGGTGTCTATTCAATCTTGGAAAAAAAATTACCTGAGAATTACAGGTTTTCCAAATGATTTTCAGATTTTTCCAGGCTTGAAAAATACTATATTTTTACCCATAATACTATTATAATCAAATATTACCTGTATTGGCATTTTGATAAAAATGAAAAACTCGAATAAGGTTATTAATGGAATGAAATTTTCTTTCAAATAAAGATATAATAAACTGAAATTATGAGATCCAGTGAAATACATTTAGAAAAATTAAAACAAAAATAACATTGGAAACACACTAATACAATATTCTTTTTCAATCTATTTAATATAAGATGGATGTTCCACAGCTGCAACATCCTTTTAGGCATTTTCCAGGATTAGTTATTGCTTGAACTTGAAGTCTTTTATCTCCAGAGCCCTTTTTCTTTCTCAGAAATAGCACAAACTGCTGCAACTTCTCGTGTTCGATGCTCCAAAGTACATGGGTATTTCATGTACGGTGTATAAGGGCTTTGGGTATCTCATAGCTTGTTGCTGCACCCTGATGAAGAATAGCATCAGAAATCTTTTGTTTGGCAACAATAGATTATTCATGCATATTTTCAAGAAGGCCCTTTGACTTGACATAAAATCAACGCTCTAGGTCTGCAATTCTGTTCAAGAGGCTGCATACCAGTTTAACAATTTATTGTAAGATTTTTTTTCTTTTTTCCAACGTCTCTTCAGAAATGGTTGGTACGTATTTCATAGCAGGAGAAGAAATTCAACTAATTGAATTATTTATTTATTTTTTAGGTTTTGTAGTAATCATCTGCAACGAAAATAGTTTAAGGTAGATGTAGGGAAAGTGAGACAAGGCCAGTGTTTTTGTAGTTTTTATAGCAAAACTTTTTTTGGGCAAAATAAATCAAATTTTGCTTCAATACAAACAAAGAGTTTAATTTCCTTAACATGGTGATATCAACAGTTGTTGAATATCTGTCAAGGGTGTCCTGGAATTTAATGACAACTTTTTCTATTCATTTAAAGAGTTTGTCATCTAGTGCCGCTATGCTTATGACAGATATTCAACAACTGTTAAGGTCACCAAGTGAAGAAATTAAACTTCATGCTTCTACTGGAGAAAAGTTTTAGTTATTATGGCAAAAAAAATTGTTTTAAAAACAGCAAAAACATTTACCTTTTCTTGTGTAACTGTGAATTCACACGTTCACCGAAAAACTAGCGCAGAATAGAAACGTGGTCACGTGACACGCTCTAAGTCAATCACAAGATGCCCGCTTAATTGGCATGAGCTGTTCTGTTGAAGTTCAACTATTCTCTACTTTGTCCACTCTGATCAAGATGTTAGGCACAGGAGAACCAATTAAATCTCAGAATCAACTATCTTAAATCAGTGCGCATGCGCAATTGACAATGCATGTGCTCTACAGTCATAAACTAGAAGACAGCTTCGTTAGCTGTTGTGAGGAGATTTGAAATAACCCGTTAATGTAAAAAGTATGTATCGATGTATTGGATTGTGTCACGACACAGCATTATAATTTGTAAACATCCATCGAGACAATGATCTAAAATATATGTATATCTACTAGAAAATAAAATCTGTTGATAGTCAGCTGTTTTAAGTTAGCATTGCAATGCATCATGGGTCAACTTAAAGTGTGTAAATTTCTGCACCTCTGAGGCAGATTCTACTTTCTATTTTCGGCGAACGTGTGAATCAAGCTTCACCTTGAACAATTTTATTAGATTTTTTTAAATTGTTTGATATTTTAAAAAAATCCCCTGAATCACTCCAGAGTTCCCTGATAATTCACTGATTTTCTATTAAAAGGGAAATTAGTTAATAATTCCAAGTTATCCAGGCGAGTAGACACCCTGTTGTTTATATTATTTTGTTCTAGTATTATATATACTCACACTTGGGACTTTTATATAAAAATGTACTCTGTTTACCCTGAAAGGCAGCAAGCAATCTTACCTTGACAGACTCACTATCTAGTAAGCTACAGCATAGTGAAACAAGGTAGGACAAGCTTGATCTACCTTTCAGAGTAAACAAAGGAGGCACATTTCTATATTTATTTGCATTTAATTATAATTCATTTTACAAACACTTTCCACAAGTGGGGTTATTTATCAGTGAACTGTGCATAGCTTATGAAGAGTTACCAATAATTTTTAACTTTGAAATCTCTGAATAGCGGATTCTTCTATATAACTGACAGTTTAAATTTCCCTGGCAAAATAATATTGGCTTTTACAATGAAACAACTTTGCAATAATGGAATTTCCTAATAATAGACACGGACAATGTTAGAGATGTATACTTATGCATAAAAGTCTCTAAACAGAGGACAAAAATTGAAAACACCAGTCATATACAGTATTTTACTGTAGGAATGTCGGAAATGCCATTGTCGTGCTTGAAGTGTGAGCAGTCCTACCTTCCCCCTCAAAATAAAGTTTCTAAAAATAGTCTACATAGTAATGACTATGGTACTTCAAGGTCATACCTCCCTCCCATTCCAAACCTCCAGCTTCCATCTATTTAGTCTGTGCTAATGCACACATATAAGCCTACAGTCCTGAAGACCT
>CABFWB010003103.1:0-40490 GCA_902151455.1 Timema bartmani
GGGGGGTGTGAGGCACCTCAAGATATTTTGATATAAAAATACTTCAAAATTTGAGAGTAAATCTTTAAGTAATTTTTCAGTGTAGCGCTAAACTTGAGAATAATCCTCTAATGAAGGGTATAGCTCGAAATTCGATGATTAGTATTGAAATATATTATAAGCAAATGATAAGAATATCAACAAATAGTGGTTATTAAGAGGAAAAAAAGTTTAAACATTATAACAATTATTATGTAAATAGTTTTTAGCTATTCAATCAATTAGACAAAATAGATGGAATTATTCAGATTTAGAACAACCGAACTTTAACTCCACTCTATATTATAGTTAGTTATTTCTCATTGTAGATCGAAATTTTACCACTAAGCCATACTAACACGTTATGTGTGTGGTATTATTCAAAGATTTTGTTTAAAGTACGTTATGAAAAAATAAATTATTTTAAAGATCTTTATTTATTATTAATCATTGAAATAGTAATAATAAAAATGATAAAATAAATATAAACCTAAACAATGTTAGTGGAACAAGGTGAGAGGCGCGCAACTTAAATTTGGGTAGTTTCATTAATGTCTATTTTCATCATTTTAATACTTTATGTGATTGTCTTAAGTATTTATAGTAATTACCGTACATTAATCATTCAATAATATTACCAATAACAATTAAAAAAATTTAATCTGGTTAGTGAGATAGTAATACGTCACAATAAAACTAGTAGTGACTTTAACATTGATTTAATTGTTTTAATTTCTTAATTTTCGGCCTGGTTCCGTCCCTGGTAGAGTAATGATCTATCTTTCTCATTTTAGACTCAATAGTTAGTAATTAACTATTTTAATGGTCAAAATTTATAAAAGAGAAATTTAGTAGCAGTACGATAACCGTAAGATGTTCATCCCCTAATAAAATGTCTAAAATTTTAACTGGAAGTCAAAATTTTAATAAGAAGTGTTGACCCTTGGGGAGCCAAGATCGATATTTTTTATTGATCCAAATATACAAAGAAAGAAGTTAATTTTTAAAAATAGAAATTATAAAATTTAAAACCGTGAGTCAAAAAATGTTTTACGTATGTATAGCGCAATTTGTTCTTGGGTTTACTAGTGTACATTAGATTAAGAATTTTGAGTAAATATCTCCATTTTAAATAATAGAGCGAGAAAGTCCGTGCGGGGTTCCGTATCATTTATTTTTTCTTGGAATTCATTTCAGGTGAAATTAATTTTTAGGCCAAATGAATTTAGTCCAAGGGGCTTTAGGATAAATTACTTTAGTCTAAATGACTTTAGGTCAAATGACTTAAGGCTGTAAGCCATTTGACTGTAGGTTAACATACTTTTCATGAAATGGTCATGGATGGAGGTGGTGGAGCTAATTAACTGTGCTATTTAGTGCTAGAGATCGAACATAAATATCAAACACTTCATTTTAAAGCGTGCAGAATGCGAGTAGCTAATTTTGAAATGTTTATATCGTACTTTGAGTTGGTCTGTTACGGAATACTGGATATTAGCAAGTGGCTGAATTTACAATCCAACAATGCTGGAAAGGCGATGACGTTTCCAAGAACTGAGCCAACGGGATACGAACGCGCTATTCTACAAAATATATACTAAAGGAAAAACTATTATTTTATTAAGTGCACCCTGTTAAACGATTTGTTTGTTTATTCGGGATCTTTCATTTGTTTGTGACCAAGATATTTGTATCAAAAATTGTGGAGGCATAAAAGTATTAATTTGGTTATCTTTTGGCACACCAATAATTAATTATAGCTTTGGTGAAAGCGTGTTAGACTAGAAAGTCAAAGGTACCGCAATTTATATTAGGTTAATTCAATATTATTAATTTTATCTGAGTTAAAAAACACTGTCAATTCAAATTTAGCATTAACATTGTCCTAATTGTTTACCAAACAACTTTTTTAAACATAAATCTTTTAGGTGTAACCATATAAAGTTTTCAGTATCCTATTAATATTTATCTTTTTTTTTATATTACAAATATCCATTAATATATATTTTTTAATAATCATCTCTTTTCCTAATTTCAAAGTTAATGTACAGCTTTTAATGTAGCTTGTTTGGTTATATTCTAGTAATATTATCGCGGTAGTTTACGTAAGCCTAACCACCCTTTATGTTTAAAAAAATAAATAATAATAACAATATTTCTGATGTTGTGGCATCTAAAAGAGGACTATAGGCCTATTAATACTAATTGCATTATTTAATTATTCTTAACAATGTTCATTTTTATTTGGTAAGGAGTAATAAATGTTAAGGTTACATCTTCTTGGTTATTATTTTTTATTCCCTTCTTATTTTATATAAGCTTCAGTCTTCTTTTGTGACGACGACACGTTTCGGTGATGTTACACCATCTTCAGGCCTTATTTTTGTAATAAAGATGATTGATTTAATCCATACTATCTGAAAGTTTGTGAATTTTCGAGGTGTTGTATAGATCCCACAAAAAGATTCTTCAATATAACACCTCAAAAATTCACAAACTTTTCGACAGTATGGATTAAATAAATCATCTTTATTACAATTAAGACCTGGAGATTGTGTAACATCACCGAAACGTTTCGTCGTCATAAAAGACAAACACTTTTAAATAAAATAAGGGGAAGGGATTAAAAAATAATAATAATAACAAAGAAGATATAACCTTATCACTAGTTAACTAATTAATTTAGGCCAAATTACTTTTGGTTTAAACGTCTACTAACGTGCACCCCCACCCCTTCTCCAGTGTTACATTTCTAGGCCAGTACCATGATTAAAACCCGGGAGTCTTCGCTTAGTTGCCAAACATGCTACCAAGTTGACTAAACTGTCGGGCCTATTGGTATTTGATTATCAATCATTATTGTTTGATTTTGAATAGAAAATAATAAGCAACCTTTTTATGGTTTTAATTTTACATTCACTCAGTTCTTAGTTCGTTATTTAATATTATAAAATTCACCATATAAGGGGACTGACACCTTAAGATCTTACAGATTGTGAATATTTTCATCAGGAATCAGAAATAAATGAGTATGTTCTCTGTTCCTAGTCGGTCATGAAATAGTGCGGAAATTCTGTGCATTTCTCACTCTGAGAACAAGAAGGTAAGTCAAAACAAAGCTCTCACCCCCATCGGTGGGAACGCTAACTATTTGTTCTGATTTGCTGGCGAGGTGGAGGTTGTTGGGGTTCGAATCACGGGCGGACGTATTGAGGGTGTTTTTCCTTCCTTCATGCAAATTCAGGTATGTTTTCCCTCAATTTTACCTTCCTTATTCCTAACCCACTAAGAGTATTAAAACTCGTTTAGCTTGGACAAGTAGTCGGACGAAGTGGAATAAAATCTATTGCCTTCAACACAGTGGAAATTCAGTCGTTTCACTTGTTTAGGAAGATAACAAATACATCACAAATCTTTCATATTGATAAAAAATTATACTGATTTATCTCAGGTCACACTATATTAAGGCTCCCTGTTCAAACAAATGAGTAACAAAGTTGCTTAACAATAACTGACCATGTCGTCTTCATCTCAGCAAATGATCATTATTTAATAATTGACATTAACGAGCAAAATTTTGTACTTTATTTTATAACCAGCCTAGGGCGTCTTCGTGACTGACGGACTGAACAGTTTGTCATCAAACCTAGGGTAACGGTACCCAATATGTGGTTCATAATTCCACATTAGGTGGTCCGTGGTACTAGTTTTTAAGACTACGTCATTTCTGTGCTTAAAAAGTTGGTTTTTGTAAAAACATATTTACATGGTATACATTTATATTTATCTTAAGAATTATTTTCAACAAGTAGATAATTTAAACAATAATCTTATTATCATAATGATATAATATAGATCTATAAAACTAAATTTGAAACGTTTTTTAAAATGTATTTATTTAACCTGTATCGTAACTCAACTGAAATATAAACATTTCCTGTTTGTTGCACTTTTTGCTAGAAACTATTTTGAAATATATTGTGTTTTAAGACAAATATTCATATTTTTTAAGGATGGTTTACGGTTTCTTGGCAAACAATATATATTACCTTAACTTAAGAAAGATCGACAACTTCTGTTTAAGGAGATTCTGGTTCGAACCTGAGGCCTTAGAAAAAGATCTATTTAAGACCGACAAGATTAGCTTTGCGTCATCGTACTAGAATGGCTCAGTTCTATCCCGGGAGGTAGGGGACTTGGTTGTAATCCCGGTCGAGGGCACTGAAGATTTCTAACTTCATGATTTTCCCCTATATACTCTCTCCAGCTGATTCTGGTGCATTTCCTTTATAGATCCTTTTTATTATGTGTCCCTAAATTTGTACACATGGTTGAATTGTAAATAAATGTGTAGCACTAAAACAATATTTGTGTTAGGGTTATTTCTGTAGCCCAGATAGTACAATTCATGCCATTAGGGTTAACCATTTGATATTAAGTTGTGTTTTATATGGTTTAAGTGAGTCATCAGTTAAAATAAAATAAATGAGCATAGAAAGTGCACGTTTAACTCAAATATAAAATATAAGTGTAGCCATGATCAAATCACTTTATTTCTAAACATATTTCTAATGAAACCGATTTAAATTGTTGGTTGTATTGTGGGATGCAAGCTAAATTATGGCGAACAATAATAATCTTATAATTATAAAATTATTACTGCGAGTTATTATAAACTTATAACGATAAAATTATTATTGCGAGCAATAATAATCTTATGACTATAAAATTGAAATTTTAATCTAAGTTTGCAAATACTTTAACACATATTCACTAATAAATATTTAGTTTTCACCCTGAATTCGTCAAATATTGTTCTTTCAATACTAATTATTCTATTTTTAACATTTAATTTTATATTTCACCACATTTGTATATTCTAATAAAATCTATAGATTCATTGTATTCTATATTTGTATGTATCAAATGTTGTTACGTGCTTGAAAGACGCTAGCACAGTTGCAAACAAAAAGCATAATTATATATTATGCTGTGCAGGCAGTCTAGCGGAGAGTGGTCGCTCCTAGATCCTGCGCCACCCTTAAGAATCCATGTACATTGTGTGTCGTCACTATGGTGCAAGCTTGTACAAGATACTAAGCACACCTAAATCTTTATAGCACGGTGATATATAAACAATAAAAGTAAGGTCAAACTAAAAATATTAGCCGTTAAATTAATCATATTTAATTCATTATTTCGTGTGCATATATTTGTAGCAAAATTCAACGAGTGTTGTCTGACATGTACGTAGCGGAGGAAATGTACAGCGATATTGTGTATGTGTTATTACAATTTATAAATTTATTTTATTTTGAAAATATTACTTTTTAAAAATTAAACATAAATACTTATACAGTAAATATATGTAAATTTAATTAGATTACACAATATTTGACTGTTTTGTGTGAAAAACATTAAGACGTATAAAATGAAGTGGCAAATCGGCGCGTCCGCGCAAGAAGACGCAGTGGAGAAAATCCCCTGTGTGCGAGAATAGGCGTCGGGAAGCGTCGCTCGGCACGTCCACTGATAATTTACTTACTATTTCGTGGCACAGTATACTTTATTCACTTGTTAGTAACGTACACGCTCGACGGCCACCGCGTGTCTTTCCTCGATCACGAACTCGGCGGTTCTGAACCACATGGTAATTATTATTGATTCCAAGCCATCAAAATTATCGGAATTTCGTCTGCCTCAAATCAATAAGTGACGCCGCGCCATGTGCTCTTAAGTACTCGAGTAAAAAAGTGTGTGTAAAACGTTTCGTGAACCATGACAGCTCGTGGTTAGGCCACTGGATTGTGAACAAGTGGTGCAGTGTTGTTTTGTGGGTTACGTGTCGCGCCATTGTCACCGCGGAACGACTGCAAATACACAATGAGAGTGGAGGGTAGCGGGCAAGACGGCAGCCATTTCGCTAGCAGCTGGCGCTGGTCTGGAGGAGAAAAGAAGATAGGGGAGCGGGTTTGGCACAGCTGCTAGCGACTAAACCAGCCAGTTTCGATCGAGACGCACGGAGCATTTGGTGTTTTATTTCGAGGTGATCGGAGAGTGATACCTATAACAAGAGTTCTAAACGACAGTTTTGACGGGAAATTGGCGACGTCACGGCGTCCATTTTATCGGCGTCGAAAGTTGGTATTGCGCAGAAGCGTAGCACACAAACATGGACGTCTAGTGAATGGTGAAAATCGTGTGTATCGGACATTTTTGGCGTTTTTGTCTTTGACCAGGGACTTCTCGGACCGTTTAAATAGTGACTATAATGTGGCGTGAAGTGTGACGATTACGCGTGTGTCTTAATCTAAGTGGAACTCTATGTGGAACGATGGAAAACGTGGGGGAAATGGCCGATCAGCGGTCGCTTAGCGAGCCATTACCAGAGTCGGTCGATTCGCCAGCCGCATCTACGCATGCCGGCCTCGGCATGTCGCCGACAGAGCTGAGCCCCACTATTTCACGCTCTGTCGTGGCCGGGTCAGTGCCCACTTCCCACGAGTCACTCGTCGAGTCGGGGTCGGGAGAGCAGTCTCACATTCTCATCAAAGAGGAAGTGCCCACTGGTGCCGAGGATTTGTCGGTGGAAGGAGCCATCAGTCTAGCGAGAGACACCAAACAAGAAGCACTTTCTGTTATAGTTCAACCACAAGACGATTCTCATGATTCGGAACTGTTAAGTCCAGGAAAACTCTCCCCTACGTCGGGAATATCGGTGAGTGTTGCCAGCATGATCGACGCGACGGATTTTCGCACCCTTCAACCTGAACCAACATATCAAACGTTGACCTCCGTGAATGGCAGGATGTCACCTCCCGGCTTCAGTCCCAGTTCCTCCTACGCCACGCTCACCCCCCTGCAGCCTCTTCCTCCTATCTCCACCATGTCAGACAAGTTCGCATACGGTCACGCGAGCAACGTGTCCGGCTCCTTCACCGTCATGCAGAACAACGGGCTTAGTAACATTGGCCTCAGCATGGGTGTCAACTCCCCCTACATGGGTATGTCGCCCCCTCACCACTACTCTACACCACTACTCTCCAAACAACGGCCTCGGCAGCATCATTCCCCAGCAGCACTCCCCACTCTCCCCCCAGAGCTCTTACAGTCAGAACGGGCTACACTCACCACAAAAGAGCATGTCACCCAACAGCTATGACTCTCCATATAATCAAAGAGAACTGGTGGGACGAGCGACGCTGGTTGCCCCACATAGTCCCACGCTCAGCCCCCCTTCGGAGTCCCTACACTCGCCACCTAATACCATCGTGACAAGCTTTGGGGGCGCTGCTACGACGTTGACCGCCGCCACGCTCCCCACAATCAACGGGCTAACCACAATTACGCCACACGTGGCCGCGGTAGTGTCACCACATCACTCGCCACCTTCCCTGGCGGCACAACAGATCCATCAACGCGAGGCAGTGGTTGTTGCCTCACCATCACCCCCCAGCTTTGTGCAGCAGCCCCCTACCCCTGTGGCCATCAAGACGGTTCCCACATCGAGTGGCGGTGGCCTGGTAGCCGGCGGTGTCAGCGTGGGGGTGCCACAAGGGGCCAACAATAGTGCCACCAGTGAGGTGGAGGAGATAAACACCAAAGAACTTGCCCAGAGGATCAGCGCGGAACTCAAGAGGTACAGCATCCCGCAAGCGATCTTCGCCCAGCGCGTGCTCTGCCGCTCTCAAGGGACACTCTCCGATCTTCTCCGTAATCCAAAGCCCTGGTCAAAGCTGAAATCGGGTCGTGAGACTTTTCGCCGCATGTGGAAATGGCTGCAGGAGCCGGAGTTCCAGAGAATGTCCGCTCTCAGACTAGCAGGTGAGTGCAGTGTTTGTTTTGGTTCGTCACGTGGTTAACACGTGGTGTGTAGGCGTGCCACTCGCTCAAAGCTACGCATCCGTAGTCGGGTCGAACCTGGACCGCTTCCCTCATCCCTTGCTTGCCGACATCTCCTGGTATTGATTTGCTTGGTACAGCTGGCCTCGAAACAGTTTCCCGCGCTTCTTGGCTCACATTTAGTTTGCGCTTTCCACGGACAGAGGGCAGATGATGGCAAAATGAACGGTGTTTCACTTTGAAACGAGTTTGTAGCCACGAATTTATTTAAAAAGAAAAAAAAAATATTCTAATTTTATTTTTCATGAAGCATTCAGGCATAACTTTAAACGATGTTTAGTGATTGAAGTGCTCGCTTACATGTATTTGTTTATAAGAACAATGTATAAAGAGCACTTTAAGAATGAGTAGGAATATAACTGTTTACATAAATGAATAAATGATGTATAGTCTTTCTAAAATCTAGCACTCATTGCGAGAGACTTGTTTTATTGAATTAGTTTAAAAAATCATAATGTAAACGCTGTTATGTCTGTGTTTTTTATATATTAATTTAAATAATCGAATAAAATTTGTTTTTGAACACATACTATTGAAAAAACAAAACACAATTCATTTATTACGAATAGTAGTGTTTTAGGTCAACACTTTTATATTCTTCTTATAAAGTAGGCAAATGTGTAAGATCAAAACCCTATATTCTTCATGCGAACATTTACATAAACACTTACTGATAAGCAATCATTCCATTGCCTGAGTTAATAGTTTATAAACATTCTACTAAATTCATTGTAGATTTAAATTACTAAATAACTATATTACTGATGTTAGTTAGGGTGGAGGTGTAGAGAACACAAGGAAAGGTGAATGTTTTTGCAGTTTTTATAGCAAAACTTTTTTGGCTAAAATAAATAAAATATTGATTCAGTACAAACTTAGAATTTAATTTTTTTCGCAGGGTGACAAGGCTGTCCCGAAATTTAATGACAATTATTTTTTCTATTCATTTAGAAAGTTTCTCATATAATGCCACTATGCTCATGACGGATATTCAACAACTGTTGATATTACCATGTGAAGAAAATTAAACTCTATAATTGTACTGAAGCAATATTTTATTTATTTTGGCCAAAAAATCTTTTGCTACAAAAACTGCAGAAACACTGCTCTTTTATTGCATCTCTTCTATTTTAAGTTTGGCAATCGTTAATTATGAAAACCTTTGACAAAATGTTTAATGATGTCCGATTTAAATTTAATTTTGAAAAATATCGCTTCCCTTAACATTTCCCACTGTTTGCTACCAGAAATTACCTGGTACCTGTTGTTCATGTTATGTGTATTCATAAAACTTGAAACAGGTATGTAGTTTTCTTTTGAGCCCATACGTAATGGGAGGTGCTAGTATATACTTGTTGTGTAGGCTATTTTTATTATATATTTTATTTGTCATCTCTTCATAAATATAATTAATACGAGCAAGTTACAAAACCTTAAGTCTATTTGAAAAATTGATGAATTCTACTTCTTTATATGGGCTCGCTAGATCCCGTACCATTGGGCCCACATACAAAGGCTTCAGTCTCGTTTGGTCTGGTTTACTGGAGATGGGAAGATCGGGGTTGGAGTGTTCTACAGGTTTACTGAAATGTTGTTTCCTAAACAGTTTCCCACTCTCCCTCCACACAATTGCGAGTACTTACCTACTCTATGGCACTAGAAACTCGAAAGTTAATTGCCGCACTTACAAAAGCACGCCACCTATCTCTATCTTTAGCTAGTCCTAACCAGCCCCTTCATTACACCCTATTTTGATCTGGATCCATTCAGTCCACTTCATTACACCCTATCCCTATTTTGAGCTAGTTCTATCCAGTCCACCTCATTACACCCTATCCCTATTTTGATCTGGATCCATTCAGTCCACTTCATTACACCCTATCCCTATTTTGAGCTAGTTCTATCCAGTCCACCTCATTACACCCTATCCCTATCTTGAGCTAGTTCTATCCAGTCCACCTCATTACACCCTATCCCTATCTTGAGCTAGTTCTATCCAGTCCACCTCATTACACCCTATCCCTATCTTGAGCTAGTTCTATCCAGTCCACCTCATTACACCCTATCCCTATCTTGAGCTAGTTCTATCCAGTCCACCTCATTACACCCTATCCCTATCTTGAGCTAGTTCTATCCAGTCCACCTCATTACACCCTATCCCTATCTTGAGCTAGTTCTATCCAGTCCACCTCATTACACCCTATCCCTATCTTGAGCTAGTTCTATCCAGTCCACCTCATTACACCCTATCCCTATCTTGAGCTAGTTCTATCCAGTCCACCTCATTACACCCTATCCCTATCTTGAGCTAGTTCTATCCAGTCCACCTCATTACACCCTATCCCTATCTTGAGCTAGTTCTATCCAGTCCACCTCATTACACCCTATCCCTATCTTGAGCTAGTTCTATCCAGTCCACCTCATTACACCCTATCCCTATCTTGAGCTAGTTCTATCCAGTCCACCTCATTACACCCTATCCCTATCTTGAGCTAGTTCTATCCAGTCCACCTCATTACACCCTATCCCTATTTTGAGCTAGTTCTATCCAGTCTCCCTCATTACACCCTATCTCTTTCAGGTCTATTCTAATGTTATCTTCCCATCTTCGTTTAGGGCTTGCACTGATCCCTTCCCATTTGGTTTGTCAGTTAACACCCTGAACAAATGCGAGTACATTTCCTCTAAATTTTACTTTCCTCCATCCTACCCCATAAGTGTAAGTATGCTAATCGACCTGACATGTAGTAAGACGCAGAGCACATAGATCATTAAACTTGGAAGATGACACAAAGATGAATATTTTCATAGAATTTTAATACCTAGTTCAAGATATTAATATTTTAATTTCATTATGGATGTAAAACTCTTAAACCCTTTTCTTAAATTAGTCATACGGTACTCTTAAGGACCTCAGTGATAGTTTTAAACATACATTTTAAATTATGTGTTATGTAACATGCTTAACTTACTAGTTACAGTTCACGGAGCGAGGTTCTTATTGGACAATCGCATTTTAAACTATCTAGGGTGCTATTAGAACAAAGTTTTGATAGCCTTGAGCGGCTTTGACTTGTCACAAATGAGGGAAGCCCTGTTATTCAGTATTCTAGACGAAATCAAGTATTCTAGAGAGAGTATCAAGTATCTTAGAGACAGTATCAAGCATTCTAGAGAGATTTTCGAGCATTCTGGAGAGATTATCAAGTATCTTAGAGACAGTATCGAGTATTCTAGAAAGTATCAAGTATTCTAGAGACAGTATCATGTATTCTATAGAAAGTTTCAAGTATTCTAGAGACAGTATCAAGTATTCTCTAGATAGTTTCAAGTATTTTAGAGACAGTATCAAGTATTCTAGAGACAGTATCAAATATTCTAGAGACAGTTTCAAATATTTTAGAGAGTATCAGGTATTCTAGAGACAGTATCGAGTATTCTAGAGACAGTTTCAAGTATTCTAGAGATAGTATCAAGTATTCTAGAGACAGTTTCAAATATTCTAGAGAGTATCGAGTATTCTAGAAACAATATCGAGTATTCTAGAGACAGTTTCAAGTATTATAGAGACAGTGTCAAGTATTCTAGAGACAGTTTCAAATATTCTAGAGAGTATCAAGTATTCTAGACACAGTATCGAGTATTTTAGAGACAGTATCAAGTATTCTAGAGACAGTATCGAGTATTCTAGAGACAGTATAAAGTAATTTAGAGATAGTATCAAGTATTCTAGAGACAGTAGTATCATGTATTTTAGAGAGACTATCAAATAATCTCTAGGTATTATCAAGTATTCTTAAGTGCGTATTTAGCCTCTACATGTCAGGTTCTTAATTAAATTAAAAATAGTATACACAATCCGGTTACCGGACTACAAGCCTTATTAAATGTTTATTTTACGAAGCTGGCTGAAAGATAACTCAGATAAAAGGACTCAGCATTTTCCCGGAAAGAGAGTGAAAACCCCTTTCTTTTAAAAATAGCTCCCGTTCCACTCAGTAAATGTTAGAACCCGAGTTATTGTCGCCAGGGTCCTTCAACCCCAAGAATTGAACGCGATGAATCTTAGCTAAATACCACTTTTATTACTACCCAATTTAGACTTTATCACATAAAGAAAGTATTTTAATCACTGACATTTTAAAGCTCGATATTATAAAGGTTATAGTATTGAAGTTTTATATGACCCAAACTAAAAAAAAGTGTGCTATCTGTCCCTCTGTACGTGGTCATACCTGAGGCTACAGCCGAGACTTTTTAGTGGCTCTCATTCACCCTTGATGTTTAGATGTTATGTGGTCATACCCGAGGCAAAATATGGATTTTAATTATAGCTCTAAAATTACAGGTAGTTTACTGACGACTTATCGCTGAGCATTTAAAAATGAGCTAAATGACGGTAACGAATATGTTCTAAATGCGTATCTAGAGAATGTTTTACTCTCTATTAAACAAACATTCCTAAAACAAATTAATTACAAATTGACTTCTGTCTCTTACAACTTCATCACTGAGGAAATCTTAAAAAATAAACGGTGATTGTATATCTTGTACAAATAATTAGTAAGTATGTCCTGTCAGGTATTACCATATAAGTGAGAAGAAGATTATTACTTATTGCAGAATGTATTATTACTAACAAATAGGTTTTAAAATATTATGTCCTGTTTAGGTTGTCACGTTTCACTACTGTTTTAAATGTCTCAGTCTTTGATATTATAAAATGTTATTAAGATTATTTATTTTATAATGAAACACATTTCTTGGTTATTTTATTTAAATTAAAATCTTGTTTTTGTAGTATTCTACTTTAAGGTAACACTATTTTAAACACTTCTGCACAAACCCTTTCCCTTAATTTATTATAAATAACCAACTTTAACAAGAAATGTTGAAAATGGCATTTTGGCTTTGAAACGCCCTATTGGATACGAAATATAGGTTATTTTAAAATTGTGTGCGCTTTGGACACACTTTTTCACTTTCTAGTAACTAGTTCATAAAATACAATTTATTTGGCTTAGTTTATAAAGAATATAACAATTTTTGTCACTAAATAATAATATTGTGTTTTACTAAAATCATCTAGAAAACTAGAATTGTTCTTAATTTCATCAAAATACTAATTAAATATATCCTAAAATTTATTTTCATAATATAGACCTAGTGCCGATTGGTTTTTAAGGTAAAGAATACAGTCGGAAGATTCATACTACTATTATTCGGTCCTTATGTTAGCATCTCACCTGTTGTAGATAAATGTAAAACTCAGAACACACAAAACAATAATTGTACCAGTTGATCTCTATGAGTGTGAAACGTGGTATTTCACCTTACATGATGAAAATAAATTTAAGCTGCTCAAAAACAAGGTGATAGGAATATATTTGGTTCAAAAAGGGATGAATATAATAAAGAGTGGAAGAGGTTGCACAATTATGAATATACATATCCTGTACTCATCACACGTTAGGTTGATCAAATATTGCAGATTACGGGGGGGGGGCATGACATGCAGTGCGAATAAGAGAAAACCTAGATCCTTAGATCCTTGTTCATGCTACTGACTGGAAAATCCAATGGGAAGAGACCGTTTGAAAGACCTAGACGTAAATGGGAGGATAACTTTAGAATGGACCTGAAAAAGATAGGGTATATATATATCCATGTGCTGAGGGGAAAAGTACCATAAAAATACACATTTTTCAAAATGCTACTCTGCACGAGAAATGTTATATAGTAAAACAAATGGATTGAATGAGAGAATGTGACAAATATGAGAAGTGTGTGAAATATTAGCCAAAGTTTATAAAATTATAGATTAATTTTACAAAATCTGGTACTTGTCTCCTTAAAATATATTACAGTATGTTACAATATCTCTATAACCTACATAAAGATGTTCATTTGCGAGTTTGTTTGTATATTCGCGATAAACTCGAAAACCTCTGAACTATTTTAGAGAGGATTTTCACTTAAGTGTTCTTTATACTCTCTTGAAGTACCTACATGGACGATTGTATTTTCCCGCTGAAAGCTAGAAAAAAAATATAAAAAAAATAGATGTATTAAAAAATTATCTGTTCTAAACCATGAAATCAATGTTTATTCTCTTATGAATATAGCTTAGTGTTCATATATTTTCCGTATAACTTGACCTCCAAATCAACCTAAAATCTAAAAAGTAGTTATGTAATACATCTTAAATACAAAGATAAGTTCTAGTTTGATCTGGTTGGTTGTTTCGTATTCACATTAGTAGGTAAATGGGGTTTCATTGAAAAATAAAAATTGCACATAGCTAATGTTCCAGCTTACATTTACATATTAAATATTCAGACAAGTAGATGACTTCTCCCATCAAAAGGCAGCTTAAACTACAGATTATTAAAGGAAATAATAATATATATAAAATTATATATATATTTTTGTATAAACTCTTTAACTTCAAGACAAAGAAATCTTGCATACATACTTAGATTCCTGAAGATGTGTACCTTAAGCGATTTCTCTTTTTAAATTTTACCTATATTGAGACCCTAACGCCTAAAGCCGCTTGACTTTAAAACCCAGAAATCAGAAACAAGTCATTTCCATCCTAGGATACACAAACTCATTTTGTGGAACTGAAAACTTATACCGTTTTAGGACCACTTCTGTTAACTAAAAAATAGAGGAAAAAACTTTTATTTAACATATATTTACTTACCCAAGGAAGTCTTTGATCATCTCAGGCGTATTATCTTTAACGTTACATTATATTCAGAGCTTGACAACTTAAAACCATATAGAGCCCCAAAACCAGAAAACGTGAGAAGGGAGAGATTAGCATATGCACTGTACGTAGGGAAACTTGAGAATGTGCACACATATATTTTTTCTAAACTTATATATTATTTCTTGCCTTATGCATAAAACTGCATGACCACTGCAATGGATATTTCCAAAATAAAAATCAATAGCTAGATGTAACTTGGACTAGGCTTTCGTAGTCAAAGAAAACTAAGGGTGTTCTCCCTTCTGAGTAACTTCATTTTTTAAATATTATAAATGGATTTAGTGGACATTGTTGAAGTGAGCATCCGGCTATAATGAACCTAATTAATTAATTCCAATCCACATAGATTATAATGTACGTTAAACATTTAGTTGATAATGAACCATCAACTTCGGGTTACCCGCTTCGGTGGCCGCATGACCTAACGCGCTATTCTCGCAGTAGACTAGACTGCCGAAAAGAAGGAAATCGAGGTTTAAATTTAGGTCGGGTATATTAAGGGTGGTTTTTACAAAATGTATTTACACTCTATCTCCATGCAAACACGGGTTCACTTACTATAAATATAATCTCACTCAGCCCTAAGACTATTAGCGTAATTAGTACACAAGCGTATAACCAGAACGGATATTAAGACGCGGTGCTAAAAAAAATAATTCGGGTTTAGTTACCCTAAAAACTGAAACTTTCAAGAAAAAAGTCTAACATTGTAATTCTTTGAAAACACCCCTTTTATATTGTTTGAATTGAAGACTTGAATAACCAGCTTCTCTTCCTGAGCTCTTATTTTGTTAGCACACAGAGTAACTGAAAGTAGAATGGGAAGGGCTGAGTGCTGCCGGCCATTACACCCCACTCTACGGGCTTAAGTTTCATACTGCAGCTGCAGCTAGGAAACACATACAGGTTTCTTTGCTACCACTATACCTTTTGCCGACAAGGCACGTAGGAGTGTGTCAATGGCCACCATACAGAACTGCTTCCGGCACGCTGGTTTAGATTCTGGATGTGTGGCTGGCGTTCGAGGGTGAGAACGAAGCGTCACTACAAAATTCTTCAATGACAATTCTTTTGAAATCAAAGACTTCATCGATATTGACTGCGAAACTATAACAAATTAAATCTAACCGTTGAGGCTGTGAAAGATGGTTCCAGCACGGAAACAAGAGGGTGACGATGACTAAGACAAGAGTAAAACAAGTGTCCCTACAGTGAAAGAGGTGTTGGAGGGTTCTAAGGTTTATTGGATATAATATGTACAGTACAATGTGGAATCAAGGGAAGAAAAAACACATACTCTAGAGAAGGATCTAGAAAAATAATTCATTTAAACAGTATACAGCAAGCAACAGCACATAGCAGACTATTTACATGTTGATTAATAAATTTCAATCAAATTAAATCTCTTCATGGTATTTTGTTTTGTTACTTAAGGTTAAGGGGAAACAAATTTCACGTTTATTAAATCTCGGAAATTGTGAACCAAATATCTCAGTCATTGGTGGTTTTATTTTATATGTAGTTTACTGTACATTAAGAAGATGTTGACACCTTAAGCCCTGTGATCACTGGTGTGAGTAGTTCCAAAAATAATAAACATAAAAAGCTTACACTTTTAATGATACTTAATGAAACCCCAGGGTGTGCACATCAAAGGTATTTTCACAAAACAAATATGTTGAGCCTAGTGCCGCGTGGCTACTAGATGTGTTTCTTTAAACTTTACATAAGTAGTTAGGGAACTCTTTAGAATGTGCTTCATAGCCATTTTTATACATCCATGGTGAACCTGACCCATTAAACATCGTGATCACCGACTCGTGTAGCTAATAGACCAAGAAACATAGGAAGCTGAAACTTGGGATGAAACTATGTCAGTACGGTAGGTTTAGTTTTTTATGCTAAACATATTGTGTGCCTGAAATATTAAATTGCGCGGTTGCCTGTGCGAGAGGATGCTAAGCAATGGACCATTTCAAACTTGAACTTAGTATAACTACTTAGGGACACTAGACTAACCTCGGGCATTTATTTTTACTTATATATATGTATTGGTAGTCTTACGCCTTAGACTGTGTGAACACTTGCGTGGATGACTTTGAAACAAACAGACCCAGAAAACTGAAGCCTTGCATACGTATTAAAGAAAAACTGAAGGTATGTTAACATTTCAAGACTGAATAATTTAATTACGTCATCACCGGTTTGTGATGTTAAAAAGGTCACTATCACTATGTGCTGTTGAATACAGTAGCGATTAGTTTTCTATTTTAATTCTTCTCCAAGGTGAGATTTCAACCTTCAATCCAAATCATTTTAAAAAAGATCACTAGCCCGGGTAGCGCCGTCCACTCGCTGCTTGTAACTTCAAATTATCTTAGCTAGTCCAACTTATTTTTACCTAGCCAATTAAAATCAAGTAATAATGTTTTGTCAACAAATAATATGTTAAAAAGTATTGTGATACAATATATCAACTAAATTAAATAGGGAAATTGATTAAAAGTTTCCACTAACCGATCCAACGGTTTTACATTTTGGGCAGAAATCTTAATACTATTTTGTATTTTAATATAAATATAAACATTTCATACTAATGCTCAAATAAATATTTTTAAACACAGTATTATAGGTTTGATTCTGGACTTGAGAGTTAAGAGTATTAAAAAAATAGATCAAAACACAAACAAAATGTTTGCTATAACGAAGGTTATTTAGAGTTTTCATGTATAGAGTGTTACGGAAACAATACTAATAACAGTAATGAGAAAAGATAAATGTTTACTTTATTTGAATGTGTAGTAGTAAATAAATAAATATGTATTTGAAAATATTATTTTTAAAATTGATTGTTTAAGCGCTATAGTGAAAAATAAAGTTTTTCTCATTTATCTTTACTCCTTCTTTAATATAACTTAGACATTACTTCTATAACCGAAGCTCATATAGAATTGTTATAAAATGGCCTAAGGTCGGGTTAGCAATAAGAAGTCTACACTCTTCATAGCCACTATATAAGCCTATGTTAAAAGGTCCTAAAAGACACGTATATACTTTATTATATAAATTCAATGGCTATATATGAATACATCTTTGAATAAAATTTGTTTTCCATTTAATATCTTTAAGACGTTTTAGTCAAGTTAAAAAGGGGACAACTTATTTTTGAACAAATTCCTCAGATTCAAGATATTATAGTCATTGGTTTGTCAGGTAAGTAGAGCTTGCTGAAAATGTACCGGTGATATGTTCTCCCCCACTGCCCCCATTTGACCAAGATTAAATAGTCTTTGCTCTGCATTCAGTATCTCACATGGGAATGTATTTCCATTGATAGATGAACAATGAGTGTATTTTCTTTGGGTGTTCTACTACTGACAGTGACAGTAATGACTGAGTTGAGCCACCTTGTAGGTGCGGTTACTTCCACCCAATAAGATGATGATTATGTGTTGTCAGTAGAAGTATTTAACCTAACCTAAGCATGATTAACTAAACCGTGACAACTATAAGAACAACTTGCTTTCAGGAAAAATGCTCATGGAACCACCTCGAATTGAACCCGGGACCTCTAGAATAGTAGCCAGAAATGCTGAGCACTAGACAAAGAGGCCGGTCACTGAATGTCATAATAAGGGATGATAACATATCACAGGTAGCGGTTTAAACGAACTATGTTTACCATGGCAACATTCTATGACACTACACAGAATATAGTCTAGATTTTAAATAAGATAGTGAACTTATTTCATAAGAGTCATGTCGCTATATACTATTTTCAATATGTTCAGATCGGTTATATTACCATGCCATGCATATTGAAGCTCAGGTGCAGATTATAGTAAAGAGAATTTCGCCCTGTAATAAGGATGAATTCAAATGGGAATATCTTACTTTAGGAATATAGAAGCTTTTCCTATCTTGAGCTAGTTTTAGCCAATTCACCTCATTACACCCTATCCATATCTTGAGCGAGTTCTATCCAGTCCACCTCATTACATTCTATCCCTATATTGAGCTAGTTCTATCCAGTCCACCTCATTACATTCTATCCCTATATTGAGCTAGTTCTATCCAGTCCACTTCATTACATTTTATCCCTATATCGAGGTGGTTCTATCCAGTTCACCTCATTACACCCTTTCATGTCTATTCTAATGTTATCATCTCATCTGCATCTAGGTCTTCCAACTGGTCTCTTTGCATTGGGCTTGCCAGTCAATACCATGAACAAGAATCTAGATTCTCCCATTCGTGCTACATGTCCTCCCCACCGTAATAAGCGAGATTTGAGAATCCTAACAATGTCTTATAATGAGCACAGGGTAAGTAATCCATCATTATGCAACCTTCTCCACTCTCGAGTATCCTCATCCCTTTTTGTACCTAGAATCTTTCCAAGCACTTTGTTTTTGAACACCTTAGTTTATTTTTCTTCATGTAAAGTATTATTAAAAATTAATTATAGCTATTTTAAATTTTAAAAAAGGGGCCATCAGAACTAAAATAATAACTGAACATATAATATTAAAAACTAAACAGTTTGTAATATCAAATTAAATCAACCAAACTCACATTAATTATCTGATACATTTTAACAAGTTTTTTCTCACTCGTACATCATATTATTATCTTAATAAATAATTCATACAACAAAAATTATTTAAATTTATATAATTACAAACATTTCACTTTAGAAAACTCATACACACATAATTGTGGCTATTTCAATTTCATAAATAACCAAGGAAAAAGCTCCTAAATTATTATAATTCTGTTATTGGTTATACTGGATCTTTGGTAAAGTCTAGGACTACATTTACTAACAACTAACATTCTACTAGATTTGGTGGCCGCAGAGTTTAGGGCGTCACTCTAGCTTTAAACTAGATTGCTGACTACGGGGGATTGGGAGTTTGATCCCGGTAGGGTATTTCCTAAAATAGGTTTCCACTCTCCCTCCACGCAGATTTGGGTACACTTTATCTAGATTCAACCTTCCTAATTCCTAACACATTAGAAAAATTAGTACATAGGAGTATAACCCGAACGGGTAATAAAGCTGCATTACCAACATGTATATAGGCCTAATATATGTCATACTTATACCATATGTAATATATATAATATATTTATATAATATATAATATAAATATATAATATATTAATATTATATTATATCAGCATATATATAGGCATAAATAATAAATAGTATAATGTATATAAAGGCATATATCTTATATGTAATATGTATAGACCTATAAATATTTATATAGCCTACATTTATATATAGTTATAATTATAATATATATATAAAACTATATATAATCATTTTTCACAATGCGAAAGATGACGAATTTAATTATTATATTATTTCCTTCCCACTTACATGCCTACATGCCTACTTACTTCTGTACCGTCTCGCTAAGACCCGAATCTCTCTTTGATTAACAGCTAAGACATAAAATATCTTATATAATATGGCTAAAATTGGTGAAATATTAGATTATTGAACACTTAATTTTTTTTATCAAAGAAAATAATTTTACGAATCGATACAGAACAACTAAAGTTTTTATAAACATGCAAATGAATGACACTTTTTGTATGATGTTCAATGACTACACCTCACAATATGCTAGTGATAAAGTCCAAACAGCTTAGCGTGCTTTCGAGAAGAAAGAAGCTAATAAGGATACATCCTTTCTGTACTCCCCCCGTTTTCAATCAATAATCTCGGGAAGGATTTTATCCATGTGTAATGGATTTAGATGATGAGGAATATTGTTGTTCCTTAGAGTCAATAAATATCATATTTTCCTCTTAAATTAGCCTAGAGTATATATATATATAAGACTTTCATAGAATATATTTCATATATTCTATATATATATGACATATATGTATATATATATGACTTTCTTGGAATATATGTCTTTGGCTGTCATAAAGCTAATACAATATCAAAATACGTGTTTATGATTCATAATGACACTACTTGTGAATGAGCATCTATGGGAATGGGTTCGAAGACCGTATAGGCAATATTTAATCAAATACTAAATTAATCTCGTTGTGGTGTGACACACGCGGTGTTTCAACCTCGTGCAGAACCTCAGATTGTGTGTGTTGTGTACGTAGTAGGCAGGCTTGCGATTGCTATCCTGTCCTCCCGCTCAGTGGGTTGTTCGCCGTTGGATTAATCTCACGCTCCATCCACCACTGCCTCACACCTGTCTTCAACTGGTGATAGCTGCTGCTGTTCCTACCTGGGTGGATTACCACTGGCATCCAACAGCTGTGCACTCCCTCCATTTCTCCTTCCTGCGAGCCACTCGTTCGTCCAGCTGATACGGCAGAGAACATGCTGGTGTTTCTCAAACTGGGGGACGCAACAACTTCTGCTAAATCACCGAGAGCAGGATCAAGTCTCGCTTTCTCTTTATATATAGCATATATATACCTACATGGATGGGTAGGTGGAATAAATATCAGGCTTATCTAGTTTAGTTCATCAGTGACGGGGAGATTGAGGTTTGAATTCCATCTGGGTGTACCAAGAGTATTTTTGCCATACTGGTTTACCACTCTCCCTTCACACAAATACAGGTATATTTATTATAAACTCGATCTTACCCATCCCTATCCCCCTTAGCCTATCATTAATTTAAACTTTTTAATATGTTTGCTACTTTGTAAAAAAAAGCGTTGAATATGGACCAGATTGTTTAGAATCCCCTGAATTACTTTGATTTTAAATAGGAGGAGCTACATAATGAGAACCATACCACTGGTCACGCGGTCTAAGACAACTACTTGCGATAAACTGTATTGCCAATAACGGGAAGATTGGGGTTCGAATATTAGCAAATATCACCAGTGGGGTGTTATTGCTGTTGTTTAACCATCCTCTCTCCATGACAATTGCAATGCTATTCCTCTATATTATCCTTTCCCGTACCCCCAGGCCTCAGGGTGGTGGACCCTTGGACTAATCCGTCCGTCTCGTCTGGTCTGGTTGCCGAGGACCAAGAAATCGAGGTTTAAAATCCCTGCTGTGTTTCCTCAGGTGGCTTTCACACACGTTTCCCACGCTCCCTCCACGCATATGCGGGGTACATTTCCTTAAAATTCTATCATTCTAATCTTCACTCCATTAGTGTAAATATGTGGTTAGCCCGGACTAGCCGTGGACTAGACTTGGTGCAAAGAAAAACATTTATCAATAATACCATGTTTTTTTTGCTCCAAGTTTTACCCCCCATCTGGGACACGGGGGCACTTGAATTGCAGAATAAAGTATACCTGTCCCCCTGTGCACATGAGTTTAGGAACAACCTGTAATCACATTCAACTTCTAACCCCTAACCTAACATAACCTTACCTAACCTAAACTAACATAACCTAGCCTAACCTAAACTAACATAGCCTAGCCTAACCTAACAAAACCTAACCAACCTCGGATGAGTTGTTCCGCAATTCGTGTGCACTCATATTAGTTGTGCCGCAATCCGTGTGCATTTAATTTATTTTTATTTAGCGCCGCGTCTTACTACCCGTTCGGTTAGTACCTACGCTAAAGTACTAATTACGCTAATGGGTTAGGAATTGGTAAGGATGAATTTAGAGGAAGGGAACCCACATTTGCGTGGAGGGAGAGTATAAAACCATTGAGTAAAAACCACCCCCAATTTCACCTGACCGAGATTCGAATCGATCTCCACGTCCTCAGCAGTCTAGCTTAACATGAAACTAGCGCGTTAGCTAATTACACCACCGATGTGGGTTACATTTAATTACATTAATTTAATATGAACGATAAAGGTAGCATTTTTGGAGATGTATCTGCATTCGCGTAAAGAGGAAAGGGGGAAACTACTTAGAAAAAAACACCTTACATACGTGGCTGAGTTGAAACATTGGCCTCCGCGTCACCGGCAGCCCAGACAAATTAACTTGACGTTTAGTCCGTGTGCCCACTAGTGCGCTTAGTAACAAGTTAATGTAGTGTACATGTTTAATTTCTTTTTAGGTTTTTCTATTCAAAATTTACAATTATTTTAGAATTCATGACGAGGAAGGTATATTGAAAGGAAGTGCACTAGTATTAAGCTAGGGAGCTGATGAGAATATAATAGTGAAAGCCACAATGCTGAGAATAAACCACAGTAAACCTAGTTGGGTTCAAACCTAGTTCTGACCTTCCAAGGAATAGTTGAATGGACATTTCATTAAGATCACTGGTGTTAGCCGACCTTGTCACAAAATTAATTAAGTGTTTATGTTCAACACTTAAAACCACCCATCTGGGCTAATTCAATGGGATAATGGACTAGGAATAAGTAAGGTAGAGTTATAGACTAAATGTGCCCACATTTGCTTGGAGGGAGAGTAGGACATCACTGATGAAAATACCCCCTCGGTACATCCAACAGGGGTTCGGACCCCTGCCACGGAAAAACAGACTAGATGTGGGGAATCTTTTAATCACCCCGTCTTAATACCTATAGGTTATACTCATATGTATTTTTTTTACACTCATTACTGTTTCCAGTTTATGGTCTGGATCAGCTTTCTTTTTATTCAAGTCATATATTTTCCACTACCGGCTTGTTGGGCTGGTCGTAGCTTCAAATGACTTAAAATCTAACTTAAGATTAGGACAGGCACAACATCCAGTCTCCGGCCGTTAATTTATCATTTAGAAAGGGTAAACCCACATTTCACCAATAATACATTTTTTGGCCACGACGGGAATCTAATCCGAGGCCCTTAGCTCAGTATAAAGACACGCTACCGACTAATCTAGGGTGTCGGATACGCGATGTACTAATAATTACTCTAATGGTTTTAGGGATGAGTAGACTAAGGTTATATTTTTAGAGAACGTGTACTCGAATTTGCGTGTAGTGGAATACAATTTCGGAAAAACCACCATCGATACACCCTATCGAGATTCGAATTTCGATCTTCCCGTCATTGGTAGTTTAGTCTACTGTATTAGTAGTGCCATAGACCTTGCGACCACCCAAATGGACGGGGAAATTATTACTATAATATTTGGAGATTAATGAAGTTACCACAAAAGTTATTTATGCCTAGGTCACTTAAAGCTAAAGCAGACATGTAGTTTACATTCTTTTTCAAAGTTTAAACTATTTTAATTGCATTCACAGTCTTACTAATCATTAGTCCACACATGTTTAAATGTTATAGAAATAAAATAGTTGAGTAAAGTGAAGATAATAATATGTTTTAAAGAAATGCCATTTTACAGATAGAAAAAAAAATCGAGAAAACCTCAATATTACCGAAACGGTGGCCACATGCTCTATGGCAGGCATGTCCAACCAACCTTCCTCCTACTGAGGGCCACATAGCTTCTTGGGGAGTTGGCTTGGGGACAAACATAAGGTTTATAGGATCTAAAGACCATTTTCATAAAAAAAAAAACACTTTATTTTTGACACATGCATACACTTAACAATTAAAAAAATCAAAAAAATCTGAAAGAAAGCATACCGAACTAGAAATGGAAAATTAGCTCTAATTTAACCGGCCCCGTGGTGTAGTGGCCATTGCACCTGGCTACGAGCTTGGTGGTCCCGGGTTCGATTCACGGCTGATATCTTAGATATTTTTACCTTAAGGGGACTGATTTCAAAGGTCACAAAGGTTTAGTTAATAAAGCTTAAGTTAGGTTAAGACTCACCCCGGCTCCACAACTTCATAATAACTATCATCACATCATCTCATTGAGGCTACGACGTGTAGATAACATCAATAGGTGCACGATGGGCAACGCTCTGTTCCATCAGAGTGGCTAGAATAATTCTACACACACGGCGACTGCACTTGGATGTCATTTACCTTCCAGTTGTATATGTTACAGGAAAAGTAAATTCTCCAGTAAGAGTCGACTTTACCTAGGCCGAGTCAACTCTTACTGGTCTTTTTAGTAAAAGTTGATTAAAAGCGAAAAGTGATGAATTTCGATCAACATTTACTAGTCAGAGTTGACCGTACCTAGGGAAAGTATACTCTTACTACCTTGAGTTAGTAAAAGTTGACTTTTTGCAAGGAAATGGTCTACTACCTAATAAAAAACAAATAAAAAAGCAAAACCTTTATGATACAAAGAGAGATATAAATATTTATTATTTATTACANACCTAACCTAGAAAACAACAGTAAACAAATAGAGCTGGGATATTCAAAACAAAGATGTGCGCGCAAAGTCGCATGTGGAGAGCAACATCGCGGAATCAACTTTTACTAAGCCACAGCAGGCATAGTTAACTCTTCCTAGGAAAATTTGGTCTGTTTATTCTCTATCAACTTTTACTGATACTTTTAGTAAGAGTCGACTTAACCTAGGCCGAGTCAACTCTCCCTAACAATCTACTTTTCCTGTGACATATATACCATATGATTAAAATAATAATAATAATAATAATAATAATAAAGATAAAAAAGCTTTTATTTACAGTAAGTCAGCTCCAAAAACTCTATTTGTTGTTTAGTTCTCCAATTTGACGCATTTAAATTAGAGCTGGTGGGACGAACCTGGGGCCTACAAGTGACCCAGGGCTCTAAGTAGTTAGACTCGCATGGCACAAAGCTACCGTTGGGAGGTCAAGATTCAAATCTCGGTGAGTGCACTAGAGCTAGTTATTCATACGTTACTATCATTTTAGTTTTCCCATCCTGTCCACGCTAATGTAAGTAAACCTACTCTATCTACCCTTTGATAGATCTGTTTATGCGTGTTCATCGATGAGGATGTGGGCTAAACATCAATATCGTCCATTCTGAGTGTACTATGGGTGTTTTTTTTTATATATATATACATGGTTTCCCTCTCTCCCTCCACGCCAAACTGGTATATTTCTTTAAAATTCAACTTTCCTCATCCATAATTAAATGCGGATATACCAGATGGATAGTAAGACGTGATGCATAATAAACACACAAAAAAACTCGTTTGTTAAACGTGTTAATTAATGAACTTATATTACTATTGAAAATCCAGCCTCCTGAGATACTTGCACTGGAACCTTGGCCACCTGCGTTAGAATCACTGGCCGATTCATACGGAGAACACAGGTGGTATTGTGGTATTGAACATTCATGCTTGTTGAGTCTTATTGAAAAAAAAAAAATTGTTAAAATATGAATTTGATCCATTAATTACTAAAAAAACATTTACAATTAATTATTTGTTACAAAATAGCATAACGTATCTGAATAGTGCTTTAAATATGTTTTGTGATATATTTATTTATATTTAACTAAAAGGGAATTAAAGATAACCCGTATCGGTGGGCATGCAGTCCAAATGTCAGGCTTATCTAGTCTGATTTGCCAGTGTTTGAGAGGTAAGTGTTCGAATCCCAGACTGGTGTATTGAGAGTTTTTTTTACCTAAATATGTTCCCTCTCTCCCTCCACGCAACTACAAGTAGTTTTTCCTCTATATTATACGTTCCTCAGCTCGACACAATTAGAATAATTAAAATGTTTATAGCCTACTTTGGTGGCATCACTCTCGCAATATATTGGACTGTCGATATCGGGTTTCGAGTCCCGGTCGGGTGGTCTGAGGGTGATTTCTCCTCTCCTTTCACGCAAATGTGGTCACACTTACTCTTACTCCCATCTTATTATTTCTTAACACAGTAGCGTAATTAGTACATGTGCAATATAAAAAAGATTATTAAAAAAGAGAGGTATCAACACTACATAAAATATCAAATAAAATAAAACTTATTTAATATACAGGTTGTATTTTAATAGGTGTCAAATATTCTAAGGGTGTATTACCATCGACCAAACATTAACGAAAGTTCATATAAACATTGGTCTAGAAACGTTTAGTTTTAAAATTATATAAATGTTTTCCTCAAAGATGGATTGGTTGCGGGGGATCCATTGAATGGCTTGTTTAAACACTAGATTTGAGCCCTGTGGATTTTTTTCTATGGGGACATTTAAAGTAGTTTGTTTACTCTACTATTTTGCCTGATATTAAAGTTTTAAGAGATCTTATCCTAAATGGACGTGAGCAAATACTCACCACGCCAGGTGTACTCAACAGGGTAAAACACAGCATTGAACACAGGCTCATAGGGTGCATAGAAGCAGGACATCATTTTCAACAGATTTTGTAACAAAATGTTCTATCTTATTGTATTTTTGTTTTTTCTGTAATTTTGTCTTGATTAATTGCATTACTTCTTCTGTTGGATTACTTATTAATTGAAAAATAAAATTCCCCCTAAATCAGAAACTTAACGTTTCTAAACCAATGTTTATATCCACTTTAGTTAATGTTTGGTCGATGGTAATACACCCTTAAAATATTTGGCACCAATTAAAATACACCCTGAATGGACCTAATTTATTTTTCAACAAATTAAAGGTTTAGTTAGATAGGCTAATAAAATCTATTCAAAAATATACATATTTTTTGTAAAATGTTTACTTAAGTAAACTATCATAACAAGTAGCGTAGACATATTACTATATGTCAGCATCAACTTTAATAAATATCTTCTAAATATCTTTGCTAACATTCTTAGTGCAGGCTACATACTCGATTAATAATAATTTTACCTATTTAGCTAGTTTCGACTTTGAGGTAATTGAAAAATGAGACCAGCACATGGGAATCGAACCAAGGACATTGTATAGCATAGCTTTCTTTAATCAAGTTTCGATTTGGTAAAACATGTCTTGCCATTGCCGTCTTTCAAGAATTTACTGATAAAACGACAAATGAACCACATCTTTAAATAATACGATATATTGTGTCTTAAATAACATTGACAATAACGATTATTGATAAATTTGAAGCGAAATCGTTTGCCCAAGATATACGTCACAAATTTTCGCGACTTTCAAGTAAGGTTTGAAGTTTGAACGATTTTATACCTAAACAGCTGAATAGTTTAAAGCAAAATTATGATCATATGTAAGAATAGGGCAGGAAGATGTGTATTGTCTCGGCATGACAAATTTGAATTACGTTTTTAGGCAATCCCTTATTGCATTTGGATGCTTGATAAAAATTTAAGATAAATGTTTAAATCAGTAATTATTATAAACCCATTGAATTTTCAGACACATAAAATGTATAAAAATTACATCTAAATAAGCATAATAATAGCTTCACACATCTGACAATGACATATAATTATTTAAGTTATGGTATCAGTATAAAAATCACACGATAATTGGTAATACTCAAGTTTTCTTTAAATTAGGTTAGTTCTAGAATATATTATTTTTGGCATAGGCTAGTTTACAAAAACATTTGGGATTTAGGGCATTGTTGTACCTAGATATATACTCTGGAGCATACATTTTATCGAAGATATTATTTCTGTAAATTTTTTTCCGATTGGTAATTTAAGGAGAGTTTTCAACGTGTGTAGTGGTATACCTTTTAAATATCAAGTCATAAGTCTGGTGTTAAAATAAATCCTAAGCATACAACACAGTCTCAGCACACCATATTATAGTTGCAGCTCTACGATATCTCCCTACCTCTCCCTGGATGCACCACTGAGTTAAGAGCAAGGACCCTTGAAATTCAAATCCTTTAGATTAGATCCAAGCTGGGCAACCCTGTCGCCAATCGCCCCAAGTGGCAAATTGCCCATAAAAGTGTGGCGAATTTGAATTCGCCTGCTCTCACAGTAAAATACACGTTTTACTGACGGCGTTTGTTGGCTGTAACTTGGTATTTCCTGCCTTTCATTGAAAATATTCCGCTTTCTGAACGAGTCATTGACGCAACACTGCCATCCAATCAGGGTCTCTGGAAATTCTTTGGAAGTGGGAGGGGGGGCTCAACTGAGAGGGGTCCGGGGATCCTTCCCAGATAAAATTTTAAATTATGGGTGACTCTTGAGGCGATTTGAAGGAAGTTTATTTTTCATGGGTAGTTCTTTTTTATGCCTTTCTTTATCAACACGTCTAAAAATAGATGGTAGGAAGAAAGGATTATAAAATACAAACTTTTTTGGTCAACAATGAAAATTTGTTCTTTATATTTACCAGAACCCCATATTTTTTAAATGAGACAGTTAAAAAAAAAAGTTTTATTTGCAACCCGTATGCCAACGGGGTGTTTGGAGGCGCCTCCCCCCCCCCCCTTCCAGTTAAAAAAAATTATGCCATTTATATTCATCCTCACTTAAAAGAAAATACGAAAATTTAAATCCCTTAGAAGTTATTTGGAGTGGTCCCCAATCTAAAAGATTTTTGAAATTTAAATGCTTCTATAAGCCATTTATGGCCAAGACTATAAAGCTCATTCAAATGAAAAAAGTTCTCAAAATATTTTCCTATGTTTAGGTGAAGGAAAGTCATTAAAATACAGATAGAATATTCATTTTAAAGTTTTAAGGAAAAACACTATTCTCGACGGGTAGAATACAGACTGCGAAGTAAAGCAACCACTTTCAAGATTTCTTTCTATCGAATTTTAGATATATCTTAAGTCACTCAACAGCTCATTGGCTGTAGCTCAAAGTAAAGGGCTTGGGAAACTGTCATCTTATTTATTTACCAACACCTTTTTATAACTTTGAAATAAATATAACAATTTTAACCAATCTGTATACAGTTGTAGTTTGTTTTTTAATTTATTTTGATGCAAGGCCGTCTTTCAGCTCTATATCCTTTAATAGCAGAGGGCACGAAATAAACCTAAAGAGGGACACATTTATTACAGAGGGTGGGGGGCAATATTTCCCCAACTGGGGCCAAGGCCGTACGTAGCCAGCCAATAATTTCAGGAGGTAGGAGGAAGTGGGGGTTGGTGGGCACATCCTCCAATTGCGGAAGGCTAGAAAAAAAAAATTCTAAATGATAAACAGTTATAGAAGCTATATGAATTGTTTTTTATGGCAACATAACCCCCTAACTGCTGAAGGCTAGAAAAAATTCTAAATACAAAACACCTCTAGAAGCTCTTTGAAGTGATTTTTATGGTAACACAGCTCCCTAATTTGTACTTGTATCTTAATTTTGATAGTGTTTGAATCATAAATAAAGCCATATATATTTTGTTCATAAAATTTCGGGGGNTTCGGGGAGGGGGGGGGGTTGAACCCCCAAACACCCCCTGACTACGGCCTTGACTGGGGCAATGCCCCTCCTGTATATTACCCCCACCTCCTAACCCCAGTTCCACCACCACTCAGACTATCTATCAAAGATCAGCGATCTTATAACTTTATGCATGAATATATTTATGTAGTATTAGTAACTTTGGTAACCATCAGATACTAAGGTAGTTAGTAACCCTATGTATGTATAACCCTATATATGTAAGCCATCGAGGCTGATTCACTTCCCGATCTTCCCCAGGTTTTTCATTTCAAAGAATATATACTTTACCAGTATTTTATATGAAAGTCTGTAAATGGAAATAGTATAATTTTTCCTTTTTATACTAAGTTGGCACAAAGACTATCACTGATGATGGAGATATATCTAATAGTTTACATTATTATTTATTCTCACTACCTCGTATTTCACAGAATATTGCAAAAATATTTAACATTCTAGTGCCTTTTTAACATTTCTTTGACTTTCCCATGACTATTTCCTGTCACCCCAAATTCCCTAGACTTTTCAAGGTTTTCCCTTTTTTCCATGTACTGTACGTACCCAACTATCAACCCTGTCAAGGCTCATATGTGGAAGGCAGCTCAATGAGCCTTTAAACTATACACAGCATAGTCAAATAATTTAAAAATAATGGGTAAAAGAGGTTGAAACAAATTAATATATTTTAGTCAAAACTCAACTAAAAAATGTCCAGCTTTTTAATTTTATTAGGGTGGATAGAGATGACCAAGAATAAAATTTCAAGCTGTGGTTTGAAAATAAAAATAATTTTATTTGTGTTTAAATTAAACTTTCATTCAACTTTGAAATTTCAATAAATTAGGCCAATCTGTTTCAATAATTAAGATCACTACTATTTGTTCTTTAATTTTTTTTAATAAGGCAGGTTACTAATAATGTCTTATGTGAGTAAAATATATAGGTACTCTATAATTAGTTAATTTAAATATTATATTAAAAGTTTGGGAATATTATTATACATATAAGCAAAATTCTTTCAAAGATATTTGGTAAAACTAAATTAATACAGTTCATTTGGAAGATTTTTCACTATAGTCTTAATTTAAGGGTAAAATTAAAATAAAACATATCCTGATACCAACGTCATCAACCCAGAAAGCATTTTTTTTAATACTACACTTTTATTCGGAAAAAACAATTTTAGCAACATTTGACACTTTTAATTTAAAATTAAGAGCCAATTAAATATTTAAAAAAACACATTATGGTAACAATCTTGTCTTTATAAATAATGTAAGTGCACTATCTATACAAAAGCATGTTTGAATAAAAAGTGAAACAAATCAATATAATTAGTATATTTGAGGCAAATACATACAATAATATTCACCATTAATTCCTTTCTCCAATAAAAATGACTTAATAGGAAGGAAATTCTGAGAAAGTCAACACTCAGCGTTGCCAGTTTATATAATATTTCATTGGAGTCACTAGTCAGAACACTCAAACACACAAAAATGACAATATTTATACTGCAAAATAGGCCTGCATTCCTTTAGAGCTTAAATATTGTCTTCGGAGGAATAAAGTAGAACTCACCTGTCTGACCTGAAGATTATGGTTTGAAGATTGTCTTAGCATAAATAAAGTAGAACTCACCTGTCTGACATGAAGATTACTCTAAGGGAATGCAAGGTGAATATGGGACCCACTTCTGACCTTTTTAGACTACCACTTTGTAACTAATGGTTACTGGTTACACTACAAGTGTTTTGAATATGCAGGAGAAATATTTGGGGAGAGGAGGCTTAGGATAATTTCGGCTCCCCCACTATAGGAACAAGATGGGGGTCAAGCCCACCTTGTTTCGGAGCCCCTGCAACCAATACTCCCCTCCACTCTCTTTCTCAACATTTCATTTCAGCTCTGTATTCAGACAAAATTATTACCAAATTTCACATTAAATTGTCTTATACGTCTTTCAATTTGAACGATTTTCATAGTTTGCATCTAAGGCAGTTACAGTCATTTAATCAAAGTGTACATGTTTCAAATAAACTTGTTCAAACAGTATGTGTTGTTTTAAATATTCAATTTAGCAACTTAATTTCTCAATTGCTATATGGTGTGGCGAATTTCACTTCTCATTCGCCATATCTGTGGCTACATAGAAAAATTCTGTTGCCCACCTCTGGGTTTAGATAATTGGAGAATTCCAGCAACATTATATCATATAATTTTAGTGTAAGTGTAGATTGTATGTTAAACAGAAATAGGGAAATACATTGCAAACGAGTTTAAATCAAACCCTTTTTCTTTTATCACCGCGTCTTAATACCGGTCCAGGTTGTACGCATATTTGAACTTGATACTTTTATTCTTTGGAGTACAATATAATTTTTCCATAGATTAAAACGAGTGTTGAAACCTATCATGATAGTATATGTAGATTATGATTAAACATGTACACTCTATTTACCCAGGAAGCTAGCAATTTTACCTTGACTGATTACACTATGACCCTATTTCCCAAGCTATATAGTAGTGAAATAACACAAGGTAAGCTTGTGACCTTACAGGGTAGTCGAAGGGTACTTTGTAAAGACAAACAAAGCTAGTTATGATGTAACATTTTAAAATAAGCCTACTCTTTCCCATTAATATCATATGATTATCTTTCTCTTTCCAAATAAAAATTGTTTATGGTTGATTTAGAATGAAATGTTAAAACCAAGAACCAAGCTTACCATATAATGTATGGCTATGGCGTAACTTATAGTATATACTCATAATGTAATCCATCAAGGTTAGATTACTTTTAGAGTAAATTGAGTGTACGAAGTTTACATTAGAATAACAAGACAAGAACCAACACATTTATGTTCTTACTGAATATATACACTGATGCAACAAGGCTTGCTGCAGTACCTTAAGATAGTCACAAGCATATCACAATGAGTAGGAAGGGTCGCTGGAGCATCCAAAGACGCACGCTTTATGTGCCATTGCCTAATTTACCGAACTGTTAGAAGATTACAGCCGCTCTTAATATTAAAGCCTTGGCTGTGTATTTTGATCAGCGTACATGAGGACTCTAACGCAAATAAAAGTAAAAAAAATAATGTTTTATTGTTATAGTATTACGCGCAAACGCTACTTTCCGTACACGTAGCCAGGCGCGGATTCAGGGGGGAGGGTTTCCAAGGGTTAATTGACCCCCCTGTGAAAGTTAGAAAATTAATACAAAAACTAATTGAAAGATCAAATTTTAGAAAGAAAATACAACACAGATATATTATACATTTTTTAATATTTTTATGTGCAGACATCTCTTAAGGCTGAATGGAAGGGGGCATGAGAAAAGGCCAGTGTTTTGGCCGTTTTTCATGGAAAAACATCTTTTTGGCCAAAATGAATTAATTATTGCATCAGTAGAAATAGAGTTTAATTTTCTACACGTGGTGATATCAACATTTGTTAAATATCTGTCATGAGCATTGTGGCATTATCTAACAAACTTTTTAAATCAAGAGAAAAAGATGTCATTAAATTCCGAAACCCCTTTGACAAATATTGAAGACATTTTGAGGTAATCCTGTGAAGAAAATTTAATTCTATGTTTGTACTGGAGCAATATTTTATTTATTTTGTCAAAAAAAAAATTTTGCCATAAAAACTACAAAAACACTGGCTTTTTCTCGCGCCCCTTTACATCCCACCTTAAGCTGGATCCACACGTGCGTTATTCGTCCACGTTTATTCAAGTTTCAATATAACTCACGCAAGTATGGAAAAAATACTAGTTTTCATGTACAAACATTTGTCGTGCATAGCGAGTTACGGACATTGCTCTGCATAGGGACGGTCAAAGGGACTAATAATCGCCTGAGAGCACGAATCCACGAATTGCGATAGAAAAAGATACCTTGGAGTTTTGTTTAATTCATTTACTACCTGGCTCTGAAGTCAAATATTTTGCCTCAATAGTAGTACACACACACACACACACACACACACACACACGCACACACAGGCCTATATATACTCGTTTCTTATATATATAAGAAACGAGTATAGAAGACTCTAAAATGTATAAAAGAAAATTCATGAGTTTGTGCACTGATTCTATAAATTTGACAACCAATCAATAACTCTTATGATTTTCTAAAGATTACTATAAAAAAAATTTAAGTGATGAACAGCATAATTATATTATAAGTGTTATTACATAATGTCATATTTTAGGAAAATGTATGAAATTTAGCAAAAAAAAACAAGATTTGGGATTTATTAATAATTTCCTAAGAAACTCTATTAGTTTAGGTTGACCTACATATTTTAATATTATGAAGACTATTTTTTTGTTCTTCACATATGTCCCAAAATTACATAAGCTAATCTAATGATACAAGATAATAAAGTTTGGGGAAATGCACCAGCATTCATTTAGAGGGAGAAGTAAAAACACCAGTAATGTAAAAATAATTATCTCACACTACACCCGGTTTGAATAAAACCTATCCGCTTCGGTGGCGTAGTTAGCTAACGCGCTAGTTGCGTTGAGCTAGACTGCCAACGACGGGGATATCGAGGTTTGAATCTCGGTAGGATGAACTGGGGGTGGCTCTTCCTAAATGGTTTTCCACTCTCCCTCCACGCAAATGCGGGTTCACCTCCTTTAAATTCAACCTTTCTAATTCCTAATCCATTAGCGTAATTAGTATTTAAGCGTAAAACCCGAACGGGTAGTAAGACGTGGTGCTAAAAAAAAAGAATAAAACCTGGGCCTTCTAGAGCAGAGATGCATGTTACAAACTTTTATGGTCAAATATAGTAAATCAATAACCAGTTTATCCGTTAGATTCTTGTATTTTTTTAGCTATCTCATTTATTTATTTGGAGCCTAGTTGTTTAAACAATAAAGTTCACACACAGCTGGACATAAAATTAGATGTTGAAAATTGTATATTTTTAGTAGAAAATTCTATGTAGGTCCTTTACAAAAAATGCTATAAGTTTTCCTTTTCTTGCTATCCTATCGATACACGTATTAAAATTTCTCATATTTTCTAGAGAAAAGTCCCTAAATTTGTTTCTTTATCAATAAGTAACAAGTCAATTCATTTAAATTGACACAATAAATAAATTAAACTAATATTTTTTTATTTTTTTTATTTGAGGTATTTAACGTGCACCTAATAAGCCGACTGATTAGATGAGCACACGACTTATAAAGTAACTTACACAACATCTATCCCCAAGCCGTTCACTCATCACTGTGAAAGGGGAAGTCCACATTTTAACAATAATACATTTTTCCTGCCATGCCAGGTATCGAGCCCAAGACCATTAGTTTAGTAGAAAGGCACGCTACCAACCGAGCCAAGGTGTCGGTACAAATTAATCAAATGCAATAATTTCCATATATTTTCTTGACTGGATATATTATATCGAATGCTAAAAGAAGGGCTCAGTGGGGAGACACTATCCAGCGTCTGGACCACACGTAAGTGTGCGTACGTGTTTTTGTATTGGATCCATTTTAACAGATATTTAAGTAAACAACAAAGTAGGATGGGTTCAAATAAGATCCTAAGGATTTGAACATAGAAATATAAAATATTTGTTCAACATGAATTCATTCATATTGCCATTATCATAGACACATTATCTTTTATTACTACCCATCCAGGCTATTCGAATTTAATTGCACTTGTAGGCTAAGAATGTTAAAGTCAGTATTTAGAAGAAATGTTCCATAATTTGCGAGGAGGAAGAGTGGGGGACCTTTTAGGAAAAAGCACCCTCATTACATATCAACGTGTTTGGAAACCTGACTCCCCGTCATTGGAAAACCAGAATCCATGAACCTGGCATTTATTCCGCGCGCCCATCGATGTGGATCGTGTCCGGAATGAAAGACACCACCCCTTGAAGTGCCTGTAACCGGAAGTACAACAAAATGGTAATCTAACACCTTTCTCCCCTCACTTTCTAGACTCCTTGCGTAAGACTTCCATATATGCTTTCATTGCCAGGGGTTTACAGCGCGTCAAGTATGATGACATATTTTCAAACGGTTGATTAGTTTAGCATGTAAAAGATAGGCTTCGTAAACGAATTTGAAACCGCGTACTTTCTAACATTCAAATGAGCACAATGAATTATATGGAGGGGAAAAAAATAACAAATAAATTGTTCATGTTTAGAACCTGCACTGGGAGGCATGCGAATAAAAATGTCAAGCTCCTCTAGTCTGGTTTGCAGAATAATGAGACATCGGCACTCGAGTCCCTGCAGGGGGTTCTGAAGGTGGACTACTCACTCTCAATCCAAATTACATTTTCTTTAAATTATACCTTTCTTATTCCTACTCTTTTAGTGATGAATGCGCATAGCCCGATCGGGTAGGTGTACTTATTATTATTACTATTTTTACTAATAGTTGTTCTATTTTAAGACAGATCCATTCCTTTTTTTAGTGAAATTATACCTCCAATGCAGCCTGTCCTCTGCCTCCTCCTTGAGCTCATAGAATTTTCCTCTTTCCTTCAAGTCATCTAGTATTTGAATCCTCCTTCTTCCTACGCTCATCTTTCCCCCAACCCTGCTTTCCACTCGGTTATTTGACAAATAAAATGACCTTATTAAATAGGTGGACCTTGCTTCATTAGTATAGACATTAGTACTACTAAAATAGTTTATAGGTTGATGCACAATTATTTTATAGTAAATTATTTTATTTGGAAGCTCTTAACATTTTCAGATAATTGCACCAATCTTGTAAATGCAAAGAATAAAATAGTGCTGTGCATTCTATTGTTTAGTATTTTGTGAATAAATTAGTTTATATTGCAATACATAATGATAGCGTGGATAGAAATAAAGTTTGGAAAGCTATGGAGGAGGTCGAAGTGGAAAGAGGAGTTGTAATGAGAGTGAAAACCATGTATGAGGTTAACATGAGTTGTGTTAAGACAGAGAGTGGGAGGATGGAGTGGTTCCAAATAAAAAATGGAGTGAAGCAGAGTAGTGTTCTCTTACCACTACTATTTGTAATGATAATGGAAATGATCATAGATATAGGAGTAGGAAAACTCTAGAAGGAAAGAATGAAAGCTATGATATTTGCTGATGACTTTATGGTATGGGGGGAAAGGAAGAGGAAGTACAGGAACAGTTAAAGGATTATAGTGAGTAAGTGAAAGAGTATGGTATAAAATCTAGCATGGTGAAGTGTGAAGCGATGGTAATGACAAGGAAGAGGGTAAGGCCTTGTAAAGCCAGGAAAGTTGTATGGAGTAGAAATGAAAAATGTACAGAACGTAAAATATCTTGGATGCGTGATTGAGGTGAAAGGTGGAAGTAGAGAGGATATAATGAGAAGAGGACAGCAGGAAGAGTTGTTCTACATGCTTGTAAGAGACTTACCATGGAAAAGAGAATTGCCCTTCAAGTTTAAAGAAGTGTTGTACAGGACGTACTTTGTACCCATTGTCACAAACACGGACTGAGATGGTATGGGCATGTAATGAGAGTGGAGAAGTAGAGGATGCGAAAGAAAATGTTGGAAATGAAGTAATTAGGAAAAGTACCACAAGATAAGCCAAGAAAGAGATTGGAGGAGCAGATAACTGAAAGTGTGCAAGGGAGAGGAGAAGAATGGAAGCAATTAAACGAGGAAGAGTGGTGGAAGGATGGAGTAGGATGGAGGCCTTTTACTAAACTTACCCTGCAACAGTTGATGGTGATGATGATGATTTATAATGGAACAAACAAAAATAGGAAAGCATTAAAAAAATATCAAGAGTCTCGGTTTTATAAGAAATTTTTTTATCTCGGCAACATCTTCTTGTTTTAAAGACTCAAATTATATGTTTCCAATTCATTTCTTAAAAAATATTAGTTTATTCTAATGTGCGTTGCTAGTATTTAAAATATGTTTCTAATTAATGTTTTATCAAATTTAATGTGGACAGGAAGCTCAATGCCTGAACTGCTCATCTAACATATTTTAAACTTATTGTTAGCCTAAGTATAGTGGAAACACTGTAGGAAAGTATGTACATATTCAAGAGTTTCAAAAGTTATTAGATCTATTTTCATATATTCACTCGTCAAATTATACTTTCTGAAATTAACATATTTTTTATATCGTATCACTGCCGATAAGATAATAAGTACCTTCTTGACATTTCTTTATTCATTATAGAAAAATATATATATTATAAACCTATTTTCTGACATTGTGTGAACAAAAAACAAAACACAATTACGCCTCCAACAAAAATGAAAATTGAATGTAACTTTGATTCTAAGGGTAAGATAAAATTTGGAAATATATTATTTTAATTAAAATGCAACTTTTCTTGTAATTTGACTTTAATTTAATTTCTATTACTTTATGATTAGTAAAGTTTTGTTTGTATACAATTTTTTTTAATCTAGGCACTAGCTACATGAGAGAAACTATCACTGTAGTTAAGCCTTTAAGAATTTTCTTGGAATAAAATGCAACCATTCATCCATACCGCTTAAAGAAGCTCAGTTTTAGTGAGCTTTGGAAACTAGGGGTTTTCTCAACAACGGAGCCGTCGCCATTGTCTAGTTGGCGTTTGCGAAAAAAAAAGTCTTCATGTTCATTAATATTTGTCAGCGAAAAACGCTTAATGTTTGTGCGAGTTTGAGATAAGATAATGAAAGGGTTACTCATGCGGTGAGTTCTCCCCCAATACCCCTTCACCGTTCTTTTGTACTCACCCTGCACGTGCATCAGCACCTAGACCATTGGGTGTAGTGATACACCAAGAAATTGCCAGCCTAGCGAATGAAACGGATGGTTTTTAATTAATAAAGAATTTCTCTTCACAAGGATCACTTGTAATTTCCAAACCTAGTTTGAATATCCCTAAGATTCTCCTTTTCTATACCGACCAACAGGTGACCTTGAAGGAAAAAATGAGTATAATATATAGCACCCCTCTCTTATTAGTAGCACAATCGTTCAGCGATTCCATACGTTGAGATACGCAACCTTTAATTTCAATTGACCGTATATTTTTTGTCAATTTGCTAGCGCGTTTATTGAGTATACATTAACACCATAGCCAGCTAAATTCACGGGGGTGGGGGTTACTGTAAAGAGGGCTAAGCACGCACACAGTTTCACATTTTGGGTCCAAACTCGTTTTATAAAAGTCTTATGAAAGTCAAATATTAGCCAATACAGTATATTATAGTATTCTCTTTTTGTGAGTGGAATGTACGCCATTAAACCGAGCATCTCCATTGACCTTTTGGTTTAAACGTACTGAATAGTAAAATAAAAAGAAGTTGAAGGCACTCTTGCAGTTGCATAATTTCTCTAACATAAAACAATATTTGCCTGATTCAAATCACATTTATTTTTATTGTCTTACTATGCACCACAACATTAATATGAACTTAATCAAACAGATGACTTATAATTAAGAAGGAAATAGCTATCATATCAAATGCATATGATAAATACTAGCGATTTTGAAGTGTAATTAACTGACATCAAATACAATAGAAGGAAATACAATATGGAGCACTTTTTATTAGCACCACGTTTGAGCTATACGCTTGTGCACTAATTACGCTAATGGCTTTAGGGATGAGGAAGATTCTATTTGTAGTAAGTATACCCGCATTTGCGTGGAAGGAGAATGGAAATAAATTTTGGAAACACCACCCTTAGTACACCCGACCCAAATTCGAACTTTGATCTCGTCGTCATCGGCAGTCTAGTCTACTAAAAGAGTAGCGCGTTCAGGGTGTCTAATCTAAAATCAGGGAAAACGGGAATTAGCCGGGAATTTTAAGTGATAGGGAAAAAACGGGAAAAAGTCGGGAATTTGGTAAATTACAATGAAATTCCGGGAAAATATTGTTTTACTCAAAATATGAAATATAATAATCATTAAATCAGTAAATTATAATATTATTCAAACCATCATTTTTTTCTTTTTAGCTGTGTAATATACTTTTAATTCATAGTAAACAATGCTAGTACAAATTAAAAAAAATGTTTAGTTAAATTTTTAAACTTATTATTATTATTCATAACAAAATATTAATAGAAAAACGAGGGGAGGCGAGTTAGAAGGATGTGACATACTTTTTAGTCGGGAATTTTAGGAAATGATCAGGGGAAATCAGGGAAAAGGTAGGGGATTTCATTGGTCAAGTTTAGTAGACACCATGGCGTTATACCATGCAGCCACCGAAGCCGTTAAGTAGTACATATTACATTTAAAATTCATTCACGATAGGTCTTTACCTGGATGACAGTTCAAAAATCATATGTTTAGGTTTTAGGTTACCAACACTTGTAAAAGAATACTGTTTTGTTATGAATGTTAAGTTTTTTAATTACATGTTATATTTTACATTTAAAATAACTTAAACTTAAGTTTTCTCATTACTTTTAACAATTTCTTTTTACCCAATCCGAAACAATATTTTAAACATATATTAAAAGTACCTATTCTTTGTTTTGGAATGTTATCTATGATGTGTAATATAGTGCATGCATTAATACCTTTTAATAAAGGCATCGTATTTACTTGGTAAAGATAAAATACTTGTAATTTATTTTATATATGATTAACTATTTTATTATTAGTTTATTGTTTTTAGAAATATTTAACTGAATAAAATATAATCGT
>CABFWB010003103.1:50817-84842 GCA_902151455.1 Timema bartmani
GTTAGAGTTTTTTTTTTTTAAGAGCTTTTTTTATATTTTTTTTTGTTTTTTTTATATATTTTTTTTTCTATTTTAAAAAAAATGGGAAATTTTTTTTTTTTTTTTTTTTTTTTTTTTTTTTTACGGCTACACCACACTAGCGAGGAAATATAAACTCTTGGTATACTGTGCTAGACTTTTTTTTAAGAAAGTTACTTGTGTATGAAGAATACATACAATAAAACTTGATAATTGTCGATAAAAAACTTACTGCAGGTCTGAAACCTTAAAGAAGGAGCTATTTACACTCTTTTTACTCAAAGAAATATGATAGTGGTCCAAATGGATATCATCAGACTAAAGAAACGTTCTATGATAATCTTTTCTCTCATGGAAAGTGAAATAAATATCGATACATTTTCTGTCTTTAGTATTACTTGAATCCAAATACAACACATACCTTTCCAGAAATGTTCAATGTTTTGTTGTGACGTAGTAAATCGTTAACAAACTTTAGTAGAAACTTTAAGTTTATTATATATCCCGTATCGAGTTTCATACGGCAAGTCTCCCTCGATCAGATCATGACACCAGGAGAGCTACAGTAAACTTATCGTACGCAAAACGCCATGTTTTCCATAGTATCTTCTTCTGTATTTGATGCCACTAATATAGTAGATATCAACATTTTTGTTTGTTGGTAGTAGTACCATGAGCTTTCGGAATAGTTTCATTGTCAATTTTCATATTTATTTAAAATGGAACTTCTGCAGATTTTTATTATTTTATCATAGGGAACTCAGGCTTGTCTGGAGGTGGGGGTCAACCCCTCTCTGTCCTCCCACTGATTACGGGCCTAGCACGCACGTGATCAAGCACGCCACGCGTGACAGCCAGGATATGTGGACGTTAACATAAGTGCTGCTCCAAACGGCAGCCAACTTAGAAGGCTTCGCACGCGTTGTAGATTGCACCTGGCACTATTACTGTCTAGAGCCCTGGGTTGAGTGAGTGTACACTAGAGCACGAATGATGAAAACGTTTAGATGGCTAAACGTTGAATCGTTGTATAGCTTATGCACGTTTGAAAAATTGTAGTTAAATTTTAAAATGTTAGATAATTACATTGAAAAGTTGTGCACAAAGTATTCAAAACTTGTATGAAGAATGTAAATTAGTATAAGCTATTCCGAATCAGTGGATACTCGGACTAAATGTCAGGCTCATCTAGTCTGGTTTGGACGTTGCCCGTTAAGGAGAGGGCTGGAGTTCGAATCCCAGAGTATCTTTCCCTAAATGGTTACCACTCTCCCTCTATGTAACTGCGAGTAAGTCTACCCTAAATTCTATCTTCATCATCTTTACCACATTAGTGTGCTGCAATTTCTATTAACATTTGTAGAAAATAAGCTGTTTTAAGCAACCTTGTAGGAAGTGAGGGTTTTTCGCAAAGTCACTAACCTCCTAGCCAGGTAGCAACGAAAAACTAACTTTATTGTGAGAGTCGCTTGCCCAAAACAATAGCGCCACAAAAACTTTTAGGTAGGACTATTTGTTTCCCTTGTCTTGGACCACAGAGGGTACTGCCGCTAACGTTAAAGGACAGTTATTGAGCCCATGTTTGATCATGAAGACCAATGGGAGGTTTTTCCCATCTCATTTCAAAGTGTCCGTTTAGTCGAGTGAAGTAGAACTTGTCACTTTTGTTTCAACACGCTTGAGTCAGGGATGTTCTCGTGTCAACTCTCGGGATTCATGTTTTGTACATTTTTTAACATCTCGCGTAGTCGCCATGGGTCTAATTATTATAATGAAATACCATTTTGTAATAATTAATTGTAGTTAAATTACATTAATTATAAATTTGTCCTCTTGACGGAGTAAGAAAATTGATATTGTGAATTTACAATAAATCTGTTGATGGCCACTCACATTATCAAAGACGCGTGGCGTCTAGAATACCAGAAGCATTTTAATATAATAAATAGTAATTTAAATATATGTTTTGTTAATTTAACCAATACAACGCAGCCATTATACAATTTCTATTAAACTATACATTAAAAAATAAACATTCATTCTATGCTGACCTCATTTAATTTAAAAGGCCATTACGGTCGAATACAGGCTGGCCACGAAAGTGAGTGTGTTAGCTAGTGTCCGTTTGTGCGTAGCAAGTATAGCTAAAGTTTGATGCGTTGGAAACAAAAGTTACTAGCATAACCTTTTGTGGCAAGAGTCTTAAATGTGTTCTTTGTATAAAATTATTTAAACGTGTAGAAATGTTAAGTGTGAAATAAGTAACAGTAGGCCTCATGTAGTGTATAACCTAAATGGTTAGTAAGGCATGGTGCTAAATTAATAAAATAAAATTAAGACTCATGTAATTCAGGCACGGTCAATAATTAACTATATTAATAGCTGGTAATTATTTGTGTAAGCCCATGCACGATAAATATTTGTCTTTTGTATCACTAAATAATTAATTAGGGGGTGAGCTAGCTATAGTTTTATTTTGGTTGGAAGAAACTAAAAAAAAAAAAAAAAACCTTTTAAATCAAACATTAATATTTATTTGGATACATGGGTATTGAATTAATCTAGCAAAAAAAGACAGTTGAGTATCACAACTCTTGGAAAAGTTTAAGTAAACACGGATGTAAATTATTTTGGTAATTTTTTTCATTGTAGGAACAATACATTATTCTGTAAATTAAACTGCATATATAGGTCAGTCCAGTTAACGAGGCGGATTTTGAAGTAAAATTTTGGTTTTAGACCACCATACTGTATTTGTTTTTTAAATGTTCAATCTCTTCTAGTAGGCATAAAGTGAAACACTAAACGAATAGTACATCACTGCTAAGGATTAAAAGACATGTTTCCTTAATCATTATCTTTCCGCTTTAACTTTTCATGTTTGATCTAACCCCTGACCTCTCATGTTTAATCACCCCTGACCTTAAGTTGATCCACCCTTGTCCTCCGATGGTGTAGCTTCTCTGACCTCCCATATTGTAGCTACGCTTACCTCCCATGTTGTAGCTACGCTGACCTCCGATGTTGTAGCTTCTCTGACCTCCCATATTGTAGCTACGCTGACCTCCCATGTTGTAGCTTCTCTGACCTCCCATGTTGTAGCTACTCTGACGTCCCATATTGTGGCTACGCTGAAATCCCAGATCGTAGCTACTCTGACCTCCCATGTTGTAGCTACGCTGACCTCCCATATTGTAGCTTCTCTGACCTCCCATGTTTTAGCTACTCTGACTTCCCATATTGTAGCTAGGCTGACCTCCCATGTTGTAGCTATTCTGACTTCCCATATTTTGGCTACGCTGAAATCCCAGATCGTAGCTACTCTGACCTCCCATATTGTAGCTTCTCTGACCTCCCATGTTTTAGCTACTCTGACTTCCCATATTGTAGCTAGGCTGACCTCCCATGTTGTAGCTACTCTGAACTACCACGCTCGACAACGAAGGTTTCATAAAGCATAATTTCTCTTATTTCTTGGTGATAAGTTTTTTCTTGTGGATTAATTAATTTTCAACATATATTTAAATACTTTTTATCCCTGTATAAATACTGAAAACTGAAAAGTAGCTTAAGATAATATATTTTAAGACTTTTTACAACTTAAAAATTGAGTATATTCATCCTCTCCCCTTATAAATATACACATTTTAAATATAACTGAGTTAAAATTCTAATCTAGAATGTATGATCTTATGTATTGTATTTTATCTTCATATTTATGATATATTTTGCTAGTAGATTTTATGTACAATTTCTCCAATTTATTAACTATGCAATATTTTCTAAAGAAATAGGATGAGGTCAAATTTTATTCACCATAATCTTCTTGGAAAAAGGATGAAAATTGCAATGTTAAAAAAAAAAATTGGGTGCTTTTCCATCGTCGAAATTGAGGTATACAAGTCAAACAGAATCTTAGAACCAAGTCTTCAGGTGACTTAGCTATTGGTACGGATTCAATAGATCCAATTAAAAAAATTATCTGAGGTTGAACTTGCCTTCTTAATAGAATGTGGGGGAAATAAAGAGAGCTTCCTTGCAAAGAAACAAAGCGATGAACCTTCTCAACCTTCTTGATATCTTCATATTTGGCATCTTGATCAGTAAAGAGCAAAATTGGCGGAAACAAGATCGGTAAATGAACCTCTCTACCCGCTTTGATGGTTGACTGCCGATAACGGGGAGATCAGGGCTCGAATCCCAGTCAGATGTATTGACGGTGCTTTTTATAAATAATTTCCCACTATCTCTCTCTCTCTCTTCATGCAAATGTAGCTCTTGGTAGTATTGAGGTAAAGTGTTCGCCCCAGGACTCAATGTTCATGTGTTCAAACTCAGCTGGGGTCAAAGGGTTTTTCTTAAGTGGTAAATATCTGTAGCACAACTTCCTTCGGAGGAAAAGTAAGGCCGTCGGTTCCATGTCGATCGTGCATGTAAAAGAACCCTGGAAGGTATGTCAAAATACCTTTCCCGGCATAATTGGTAGGCACTTTTGCTCTCGCTCATATAAATTATCGTGGTATGATATAATAAATCAGTTCAAAAGTACACGTTAATACCTCAAATTAAAAAAAAATTAAATTTCTGCAAATGTTGCTAAACTTTTTATAAATTCAACCTTCCTCATCCCCAACACATAAACGTAATTAGTAATTATTCATATAGCCCTAACGGATAATACGACGTGGTACTAAATTAAACAATTAAAATAATGAAAACAACTTGTCGTAAGGTTTTCTATCACCGAACATAAATCGAGGGAAAAGGACCCCTACTTCAGTTTGATTAGTCATCGTCTCTCTCTGGATTTGTTCCTAAACTTATTCAAGTCCCACCGTAACCGCGTCCTCTTGGAAAGCACGGTGGGAGTTGGAGGGGTCGCACGGGCAAAGCTGCCTTCAGTGGTTACACATAGCGGATCAGTCGCAATCCGGCTTTTCTCCGATTATATTTGTGAGGCCAAAATATCAATACTAATAGTAGTAATATTAATACACAGATATGGGGAAATGAGAAAGAATCAAAAGGGCCTGGTTTGAAGGTTTATCAGTCAAACGAGTCTGAATTTATATTTATACTACGACTCACACGTTTCACAAACGATGTGTATCCTCCCTTCAAACTTCTCTTATAAATCCTTCCATACGGAGCAAAATCCGTGGTTTGATTTTTGTGATACATATTTTTTTGTAATATTTTCAGGGAATTTTCATATATATATATATATAGGTCTATATAAACCGTAGTTTTTTTTCCTACCCCCAAAGCGAGTAGCAGCCGAGAGCATTAGATAGCTGCGGCGGTCTGCTTGTCCAGCAATTAATGCGAGAGATTGGTAGTGTTGAGAAAGCAGGAATTGTGATGGAAATGATGGTGGAAGGATAAATATGTTGTGATGAAGAGGGGGAGAGGTGGAAGGAACATGTTATGCTAAGGGTGAGGGGGTGGTTGGAGGAAGCTTGTTTGCTTCATGACCTTTGACGGGCAGAGGCCTGTATAGTAAAACTACAAGCTTATCATTTATAAGTTTTAAGTGAATGTTTTTTAATTATAAATATAAATAGTTTCAAAGAAAATAGTTTTACTTATAAGCTCAAGTGCTGGAAATAGGTGAGCATGGGCACTTTGTCCCCCCCCCTTTTTTCTTTGTGAAGGGGGGCAGAGGGGAACTGTTTAGTTAGGAAAAATTGTGCAGCAATTTTCAAGACTAGTAACATTGAACAAGATTGATTAGACAACCTTTTTTTGGATGGATTAAAACTTGTTATCATACACAGATAGGTCCAACGAGTCTCTAATATATTGTGTTATAGCAATGCAAACTATCTTGCTGCACCAATAGTATTCAAACAATAAATCCTACAGCATACGTTTATTTAATGTATGTTGGTGTACGTCTTTCTTTTTGTATTTGTTTGAAACGCTTAATAAATGTTGCCAGAAAAAAAAAAATGCAAGATCAAATTTTATTCGGCGTTCACATAACTGGAAACCATGTGGAATAGAAGGAATGTCGTGATTTTATATCTTTTATTATTCCATACTTTGGTAAAATATAAATAGTATGTTTATTTTATTATTGCACTATACCAAGTTATGTGAACGTACCCTTATGTGTTTTTGACGGAAGCAAATACTTTTATGGAATGTGTCTTACTACCCGTAAAGATACAGCCCCATAGTTACACGAAATGGTTAATGTTCAGGGATAGAGAAGGTAGAATTTAAAGGAAATGGTCTTGATTAACATGGAGTGATAGTGGGAAAACATTTAGGAATTAATTTTTCCCTAAAACAGACCGGGATTCTAGTCCCGATCTCTCTAGTCTCTGGTGAGATTAACACCTTAGACTATGTGACCACTGACGTGGATGAGAGTTGAAATTAAATAACAAAACATTGGCTATTTAAAAACTCAAGAAACATAAAGATATTACCTTTTAAGTTGTCTCAAACAAATTTTCCTATAGTACAGTAAAAAAAATTGTAGAATTTTAGTACATTTGTATAATTTATTTATTCCCGATCCAAGACACATGCTGAGATATTTTACAACCATGGTATGCTACATACATACATACATACATACATACATACATACATACATACATACATACATACATACATACATACATACATACAATAATCACGCAGTTCCCTTATGTGGTAGGCAAGAAACTGCAGCATATAACTTAAAACAACTTCCTACTTAATCCATCCTCCCTAAATTTCTCCACACTTCCTTATCCTTGCATACTCCCTTCGTTTCAACAACATCCATACACCGAGTCATACATGCTCTTTTATTCTTAAAACTATTAATGTTTCTCTGTTTCACACATTTATCTACAACATTTAGCCACGTCTTACATGGCCTACCCCTTCCTTTTGATCCACGCAATATATTATAATATGTCCTCTTTCAACTAACCTATTTGGAATAATTGATTTTGCTCAATTAATATGACAAAGCCCATCTTAGTTATTTATTTGAATTTTATCCTATTCGCAATAGTCTCCTCGTTACTCCAAAACATCATATAAGTGTATGCACTGACGTGCATGAACATCTCCACTTGGATTTTACCAGTCTCCCTCCCTTTCTCTAATTTTACATAAAAAAATTTATATTTATATTGTATGAACTAGCCCCTCACTTCTTAAATCTATATTACATATAAAGATGAAAGATCCGACTTCTTCACTCAGTGATTCATCACCATATCCCCCAAATACCTCGATCTGGAATCTTGAAATTTAGCAGGAAGGTTCCTATCAGGTCTTAGATATCCGATAAGAAGGGGTTTTGCAAAATATTAACCCCTAAGGGGGCTAGACTGGGGTTGGAACAGTTTTCAAGGTATAATCTTATCTTCCAAACCATTAGAGATGGAAAAATGAAACTTGGCAGAGAGGTTCTTTTTAGGTAATGAGCCAGAGGTATTTTGGGATTTTTTTATTCGAAATTCAACCGCTTAGAGGGTGAAACGGGAAGAATGTAGTTTTTGAATAACCTCAAAATGTAAAAAGATACGAAGCCCACGCAAAGCATCAGCTATTGATTAGTATAATATAAATCATTCTTAAATAACTTAAATACTAATAAACGCGTTCCTTAATGAAATGTTTTTTTTACAAATAACTAATAATATAGTTAGGATAAATATAATTCACTAATAGCTACACGTTCTTAACACAGAATGTCTAATAATACGGAGCTTTATCTAAGAACCTTTCAAAGGTCGTTCAATGAAATTACGATAAGCAAAAGCCTAGAAAAAGCTCAAAAATTAGTTTTTGTAGCCGCCACCTTAAAACAAAATGGCGGGAGTGAGTATTAATTAGCCCATATGTTAATCGGACGTCCGAGATTTGTGCATGTGAAATTTATAAACAATCAGCTTAATGTTTTTTGCATGAAAACTCCAAAAACTCCAAAACATTTTTATATACTATAATAATATTGTTTTACTTCCAACCCAAATTTAATTAATTTAAAAAATAGAATCAAAATTTTAAAATTCTTGCCTCAAGTTTCACACGCTCATGCACTCTACTAGTTTTAAAAATTGCAGACCTCTGCGTGTGGTAGGTATCATGCAATGCTCATGATAGACAGACAAACTCTTCACATCTAGTGAAAGATGAGAATAGTAATATGATGCCAGAAATGAACGATGTTTTGAGTAGATAGAACGACCACTTCAGGCATATTTATAATGTTCATGAAGGATCCGAATTCAGTGAGGGTATCAAAATCCATACCGCTAGGCCACTAGTACCAGATTCAAGTATTAGTGAAGTCAAAGAAGCTGTTAAGACGTTAAAGAACCATACAGCTCCAGGCATAGATTCAATTCCAGAAGAGTTAATAAATGAAGGAGGTGAAATGTAAGTAATAGAAATTCATAAACTGCAATGTTCTATACGTAACCATGAGGTATTACCACAAGAATGGAAGGAAGATATTTAAACGGGGGCGCGCGATTGACCTGATGGTCCGCGGGGCATTCACACGTCACCATGTAAGCCACGAGTTATTTTAATAATGTTGGGGTACGCTGCTGATTAAACGAGATTTAAAACGGACACGGAATATCAAAGGTTTTGATTACTAAAAACAAAACAACACGTACACTGATTAAGATACAATTAAACAAGTCGGCGAATTAAGTAATAAGAGTAATAATTAAGTCTTTAAGATAATAAGAAAATGAGAACACATAAAATGGAATTACATTAAATAAATAAATACATAACCATAAAACATAACTATTCATATATTTAATAAAGGCAGAAAAATGTTAATTACTGATACATTTCACAATAACAATCAATGTATATGTCCCCCGTGTCATTCATTTAAGTCGCCAATGGTCCCCATTCATGACACATTGCGCTGATCCACGTTACACGGACGCTGGATTCACGGACCCTTTCCCGGGCACGCTATCCCCCTTACTGGACACGCTGGCCCACTCTTGAGCACATTAGCTCACTTCCGGACAAGCCGGTCCACTCACTTCACTATCCACCACTCGGAATGGGGATCTTCTGGCTATCGCTGACCGTGTATATATAGGGGTCACAGTTAAGAGCCTGGAATCCTCCATTTCTAGACTACTTTACAGAAGTCGAAGGAAACAAGCCCAAGCTCTTCGAAATGTGTCCCTTTTCTTTCAATTATGCTCCACCCTGTTCCCTCTAATCCCCCTGGCTGTGAGGCTGGCTACCTACCAAACAAAGATGGAGAGACAGAGAGAGCGTGGGCATACAAATGACAAGCGTGCTGAACCCGCACTGCTAGAAGTCGGAAACTAATCTCGTTACAATATTTTAATACCCATTTTCAAAAAGGAAGATAAAACCGAGTGTAATAACTTTAGAGGTATCGATTACTACCAATATGATATAAAATTATATATAACATAATTTTAATAAGATTAACGCCATGTGCGGATCAAATGATTGAGGATCATCAGTGTGGATTTCGATTAAATAGTTCAACAATGGATCAGATTTTTACTATAAAAGTGAGAATACAACATGACGGTTCATTGATTATACATAGATTTTTAAAAGGCCTACGATTCAGTTAAACTAAACACATTATATGAAATTGTAGTTAAGTTTTGGATACCCAATAAACTTCTCAAGCTAATTAAGATATGTTTAACTGATAACTATGGCAGGGTACAGGATTGATGTCACTTAGCAGATGCTTTCAAAGTCCATAATGGTCTGTACCAAGGAGATGCATTTCCCCCATTACTTTTTAATCCAGCCTTAGAGTATGCTATTAGGGTAGTACAAGAGATTAGGGAGGGATTGACATTAAACGGTACATTACAACTATTATGAGATGCAGATGATTTAGCTTTGTTGGGAAATGGCAAGAAATGTAAACATTGTACTAGAGGCTAGTAAGGAAATAAGTTTGGAAGTGAACGCTCATATGATTAAGTATATGTTCACACAGAAAGCACAGATTGGGGTCAATAATTTAGAGATTACTTCGAACAACATATCATTTCACAGGTTTAATGTGTTTTACTATTTAATGACAATTTTAACTAGTAGTAACGATCTAAATTTGGAAATTAGGAAAATAATACATTTGGGAAATGCATGCTATTACTCAGTATGTTGTTGACATCTCACCTGTTGCCTAGAAATGTAGAAAATAAGAATATACCAAACAATAATTTTACTGATTGTTCTCTATGGATGTGAAACGTGGTATCTTAACTTACATGACAAAAAACAATTTAGGGTGTTCTAAAACAAGGTGCTAAATAATATATTTTTTCCGAAAATGGGAGAAGGATACTGAGGAATGGATGATGGTTTACATACCTTGTACTCTACACAAGACATTGTTAGGCTAATCAAGTCTCTTAGATTACGGTGGCCAGTACATGCTGCGCGAATGGTAGAATATAGAACCTTGTTCAGGGTACTTACTGGCAAACCCAATGAGAAGAGACCATTGGGAAGACCTTGACTCAGATGTGAGAATAACATGAGGATGGACCTGAAAGAGATAGGATGTAATGAGGTGGACAGGATAGAACTAGCTCAGGAAAGGGAAAGGTTGTAATGATATGGACTGGATTGAACTAGCTCATGATAAGGGGTAGCTGGCGTCCTTTCATGGATGCGGCAATGAAATTTTGCGTTCTTAATGCCATAGAGTAATTAAGTGCTGGCAAAAGTACCCGGTGTCACCCACAATATCCACGCAATCAACTTTGTTGCTACCCCAGGAAACGATTTTCTTTGTTTCATACATACAGAAAAAAACACTTAATTTTATTTCTTCTGGTCCAGTTTTTAATAAATTTAAAAATTAACTAATCAAAAATTAAAATATCCAGCTTCAAGGTGCGTATGTTTGTGCACAGGGGCTGCTAAATCTAAAATTTCAGTCCTTGGCCTGCGGTAGACATCTCGCAATGCTCATGGCAGACAGACAGACAGACAAACAGACTCTTCATGCTATTAATATAGATGATGTATGGATTACAAATAATGCTTATGGTTGAATTATACAAAACACTTACACAAATATAATCATTATCATAAATGGTATTCCCAGACACAAATTACGTTCTATTGACACTATTCTTTTGAACTTTTCAATCATTAGTTTGACGTGCACAATTTTCGAATGAGTTTGTTTAATATATGGAAACATCAATTTTTCCGGGTGATCCTAGATCATTGTAAATCTTAAGGCTGGTTCACACTAAAAGCTAAGCTAAGCTAAGCTAAGCTAAAATCTGCTCTGTTAACTGTTTAGAAAAATAGCGAACCAGATATTTCAATGTGTTGGTTCACACAACATTAAGCTAAGCTAAAATAAGCTAAGCTAAGCTAAAATAAGCTAAGCTAAGCTATGCCTTGCCACGCTGCGCTATGTTTTTTCCCGATTGCTGGCCAGGTAATTTTTTCATTCTCCATCTTTAGGCAATTTACTTTGCGCATGCGCATATTGTGGCTTGGGCTACGTGTTGAACATGAACAGGCGCAATGCTGGGTTGTTTAAAATAACCAAATAAGTGTTGAAGTTTGGTTTCAAGTTTGTTTCACGTGTATTTAAGTGATATTCTATTCAAGTGTTATATTAAAAAGTTTTTTTATATTACATTGTAGCCGTTAATTGAACAAGTCACTCCTCCACTTCCTATATTTTCTTTCTCTTCCAAAACAGCTGCTAATAGTAGCAGCTCCGCTTCCTCACTACTATCATCTGAGTTCAAACAAGACATTTTGGAGAGTGCCATCAACTTCACTGGAGCAGACCAGAAAGAAACCACAGTGAATTCAGGAGGGAAAAGAGGGACCATATCTTAACTTAGCTTATCTTAGCAATGAGTGTGAAACCAAACTGACAAAACCATAGCACAGCATAGTATACCACAGCATAGAATAGCTTAGCGTTCTTTGTGAACTCTTGTCTGTGTCTACTCTTGACCTGAATCGGTTTAGAAAAAAAATTACTAACAAAGGGTACTAATGACAGGAGTCACGCTATTGTCTTTGGTAGCCTTCATAAATTTCGGAAGTATATTTTCCACACTAATAGTCTGAAACTAGTCTAGAAAGTGAACCACAATGCTCACCTTTGTAACATTATTTTAGAAACCTAATTTCTCACTCAAATCCCTTTGAAGAAAGGTTGGAAAGCTTAGTAAAAGTAAATTATTATCCAAATCAATGTCAACTTTAAACTCCTTATCATTGTTTGTAATATTTTTTGTTGTCAAATTCTTTCTAAATACCTTGAAATAAGGAGTTGATCTATTTATATTAGTTTCATCTGTCTTTATTTTTGCAAGATGTTTGTTTTTCTAGATGTCATCTCAGCATCAAGCGACTGATCTTTGTTTAACTGCTGGTATTTCAAATTTATTTTATTTACATGTCTTTAAAGTTTTGTTGTAAGCCTAAACCAAAAAAGTATCATCAGAACGCTGTGCTCTAAATGTTAATAATGGTAAAGATATTTAATTTAGAATTTTGACATTTTCTTTTTACTCTGAGAATTTTCGTAAGAATACGTTTTTATATAGCTTTTATTTAAGGAATTCTGGTGGCTTTATTCCTTTCCATAACAGTGTGCACAATAGCAATAACTTTTGAAATACAAGAATGGTCAAAACACTAGTTTTAAAGAATATACGAAGCAATGTATTGTATATACAAATATAATTTGATCGGCCACTATCAAAATGCATCAAAATGTACCAGCAGAACAGATGGCCAGCTCAATATAAACTTTTCCAGCACTATAATTAAGGCGTTGGAGATGGTTTTGACATACGTGCATTAAGGACACCATTAAATCACTAGACCATCTTAAAAATCCAGCATAGACATACGTGCAGTGCCACTGACTTTTTAGTGTTGAGAAGGGGAGTGCGGGTATCAGCCAAAACAAGATAAGTTAAGTTTGAAGGACTTGGACTCCCAAACCAAAGGGTTGGGGACTGGGTGCTATTTGAAGGGGTCCTTCCCCAAAGAATTGTTGAAATTATCATACCCCTTGAAGCTATTTTTAATAGTCATAGTCTGGATTTTTAAAATTAATCATAGTTTGCTATCGTTATTTAGAGTAGTCATCACACCGATTTTCTAAAAAGTATAAGACGCCTCTAAAAGCTATTTGGAGTTGTCCAACCTCAGATTTTGTTTCAAAATTTGATCCCTCTATAATTTATTTGGAGTGATTTCACATTTTTTAAACTAAATTTCTCTAGAAGTTATTTAGAGTGTTTAAAAAAATTGTAATTAGAGTTCATTGCCTGCTTTTCTCACCTAATAATTATTTCTTGCATTATTTGTGCATTTGTTTAGTTGAAAGCCACATTAGAAGCAACATTAGAGAGTGGGAGGGGAGGGGGTGGCATGGCCTACTTGGCAACCCACCATGATGTATGTAACTAATTATTATACCCGTAATACTTTAAAATGTTTAAATGAATGCTCAATTTTAAAGTAGTACTGTATACCATTACTCAACTATTTATGTAGAAAACTTATATCCAAATTGCAGTTGTTAATTAGTTTATCTATTAGTTTCTAAGCCTTTCTACGCTTAGATAACTAGATAACTATAACAATATTACCCAACCTAATACAAAACCTAACTTTGGTAGACGCATGGAAGGTTAAGAAGGTTGGGCTAGCTGGTAAAAATTATATACATTTTCCAGTTAATTCTATTAAATAAGAGTGTATAATATGAGAGAGTGCTAAGCCAATTTTATTTTTATTAATTAAATGACCAAATTTCCTTATGCACTATGATTTTTTGTCAATACTATAGGACTTTTCAGTATTAGTGTCACCTGATTTGATCCTTTATCTAATTTAACACCTACGTTTATTGAGCTGCGCACATTGGAAAAGGCCTTGTACTTTTGGCCATGACTAAAAACGGGATTGAGCATATATCGTATATAAATACCCTATACAAGGTTTGACCTTGTAACTTATTATCGAGAAAGTTGCATCTGATTTTGTCTCGCTAGGCGGGTTTCATTGCATAAGTCCTGTTAGGTATTTAAGTTTTTAAATATAATTATTATACTGTCAAATTTTAGGTTTAACTTGTGTGACCGCCCCGAGGGTATCGAACTGTTTAAAAATTCTACTCGATATTTTTATTTTTCCTGCTCATCTTCACAGTCGACTGAGTTCACACTTATATAAAAATGTACTTATCCTTTATTTTAACAATTTCGTTATTACAGGTAGACAGGTTGGCGGTATTAGAAAATTTCGAAACTTCGTTTGTGATCATCCTTTATCGAAATGTTTCATTAACTCTTGAGACTTGGGTCAATATTCCTTCTGGTAGTTCTATAATATTTTCATTCAAGCTTCACTTTTCCATCCTTCATTAGCCAGCTCAGCTGAGAATACTTATTACTTATCTAACCAATTGCTCTCCTATGAACATGCGGAAGAACAGGTAAACATTGCTGTCACCCCCAACAGTAAAAATGTTCGCAAATGGGAAAGGAATATTCATTATATGTTGCAACCATTGATTGACTGCATCTAGCTCATGGCTCCGTTCATCGTTGACTCATTCTATATGAGCACTTTGGCTTCTTTGATGACGGCTGCATCATTCGATGTCGTATTCATTTTGGAGGCCTATGTTTTTACTAGCGGTACAGATAGCTTGTAGTTTGAGTGGTAGGTACTATCGACTTTAGGAAGGATTTTATTTTGAGATTCCCGGAGTTAAACCAAATTACGGCCAAACCACGTCCTCATTCATATAAACAAACACAATGTAATTGGCTTGCTTTCAAAGAAACATTCAATAACGTATGAATTTATTTGGTTGTAACCTGAATTAATGCAATATTTCAATTGTATTTATAATAATAAAGATCCGTAAAATATAAAATAATCATAAATACTATTTTTTGTTAAAGGGAAAAAATATTGGCTAACGAAACACTTTTCTACTCTCTAACATGAATAGGAACCAACAAAACCATAAAATCTGTAATTTATATTAAATTGTATTTGAGGTTGAAACTTTTACTGTATTTTATATTTGAATTTGATGTCCAAATAACATATAAACATGCTCATAACCAGAATGGGTGGTAAGGCGCGGGGCTGGAAAAGAAAATAATTAAAACGTTTGATTAAAGCCCGTTTTTACATTTTATATTTTCTTATAAATTTTAGGGTTTTGGATTTTTGGCCACTAATTGAGTGGCTCCTCTACAACTTCAGAATCTAAGCTTTCTAGCTCATTGGGAAGTATGAAGAATCTTTTGGACAAATATTCATTCATATATATATATATATATATATAATTAGATATTTATTAATAAAGATTACAGACAAATATTCATTCATATATATATATATATATATATATAATTAGATATTTATTAATAAAGATTACAGGTATGGTTTAACGGTCACATTTTTATTACGAGAAAAGTCGAAGCAAAGTTTAAACATGAGAATCAAAGTCAGAGACTAAGATAAGTCAAAAATAGGTATTTATTGTTGTCACGTGTTGTCAATTTTAAAATAATCCAGTAAGTGCATATAGGTAAAGAGAAAGATTTAAATAGGAAAAACATAGCACCTTCTACAGTATTATTTTATTCTGGCACATTAGAGTTTATTATGCTTCAGCTATAAATGCAATTTAATACTTAGTAAATGTGAAAATATAATTTAAGCTCTTCCATAAATAATCATATTTTGAAATTTTTCATATTTAGTGAGATATTTAAAATCTGTTCATACTACATTCAATTTTTCTTTTTCCTTTGAAATGTTTTAGAGATGTGAAGGTTATTGTGGGCGTAGAAAATAGGAGATTTGACCTTCAAATTCTACATTTCAAAGCTTCACACATCCCTATCGTTTCTTAGGTATCAATAGTAGCTTTCAAACATGATACCTATGTATTATATGTATTGACGTGTGAATATATGAAAGTAATTTTAGAAACTTTATTAATTATCAAATGCTCTTCTTCCTACCAGATCTATATCAAGAAAAAACACATAGCTTGTAGATTTATTGTAATTACTGTAATCACTATTACAATTTGAAACACAGAATTTTCTAGGCATTTTATTTAGTTCTTATAAAATAATTATGTATACAATTAGTAGCTCAATAGACACAATAGACTTATTACACTCTTGTTATACCAGGACTTACCAAAGCAAATATATAAATAGAGCGGCACACCCATAAATGAACTTTGAGGTGTAAGGCAAGGGGTATACAATCAAGGTTGTAACAGGTATATAATTATTTAGGGGGGGAGGGAAGGGCCAGGAAAGGAGTGTACAGCCCACCAACCGACGTAAGCTAAGAAAATGTACTAATTTTAGATGCTTCTAGAAGGCATTTGGAGTTTTTTTTAATGGCAACTAATGGTGGAGAATTAAAAGATGTAAGTTATATAAACGACTCCTTTAGCGTGCTTAGCTTAGTAAGTAAGTAGTTAAAATTAAATATCTCAAAGATGCTAAATGTATACACTAATTTTTGGTTTATGGATAAAGGTTGAAGAAAATATTATAAAATATCTATTTCGAAGACTAGAACTATTTTGACGGAATGTGTTGTATATATATTTGCTAATTACATTTTTCAAATGTGTATAGGGTTTATCCAATTTCACAGACAAAGTTTGTAGGAATTACTTATCCTATTAGCAGATATTAATTATTACTTACTTACTCTATGACATTAGGATCTCGAAAGTTCATTGCCGCACTTACAAAAGTACACCTCCTATCCTTAACTTCAGCTAGTTCTATCCAGTCCACCTCATTACAACCTATCCCTATCTTGAGCTAGTTCTATCCAGTCCACCTCATTACACCCTAACTCTTTCAGGTCCATTCTAATGTTATATTTCCATCTGCGTCTAGGTCTTCCCAATGTTCTCTTCCCCTTCGGTTTGCTAGTCAGTTGCCTGAAAAAGGTTCTAGAATCTCCCATTCACGCAGCATGTTCTGCCCACCGTAATCATCGAGATTTTACTATCCTGACAATGTCTTGTAATGAGTACAGGGTATGTAACTCATCATTATTCAACCTCCTGCACGCCTCAGAATTCTTATCCCTTTTTGGACCATCTACCTTCCTAAGCCCCTTGTTTTCGAACATCTTAAACTTATTTTCGTCATGTAAGGTAAGAGACCACGTTTAACACCCATAGAGACCAACAGGTATAGTTATTGTTTTGTAAATTTTGAGTTTTACATTCCTGGACAGCAGGGGAGATGACAACTTACTGATTGATTATTACCATGTATTTCCCGACTGTATCATTTTCCTAGATTATAATCTAATATCGTTATTGTTAGTTAACATTAACAATGTCAAATTATATGTTTCTCGCAGTAATATCTAAATTATCGTCCCCAATATGTGTTCTCTGTGTGATCATATTCTTAGTCTTTTCAGCATTCACTTCTAAATCTATTTCCCCACCAATTTCTAGTAAAATGTCTGCATTTCTTGCAAAAGCTTCCTTACTATTGTCCAACAAAGCTAAGTCATCTGCGTACACTAATAGCTGTATTGTACAGTAATGTCAAGCCTTCCCTACTTTCTTGCATTACCCTAATAGCAAGGGGGTAGATAAGGGGTATCTGGCCCCCCATTGGGATCTATAGACCCCCCATAAGGAGTTGCCTACATATACATATACAAACTCTATGATACACTTTTTTACTTTCACTACAGTTTTAATTGTATATGTCATCAACCATTACTAGTTTATTAATATTTTAATATTCAACTTCAAGATGCAGCGTGTAAAACTTCTGATGGAAAAATGAGCTATTTCAACATCTCAAATGACTTTATTTCACTAAATTCATTATGGTAGTCGAAGACAAAGGGCGTTTCTTGGAATGAACCGAGTAGGTGGGGTCCGGCCAAAGGAGGTAAACATTTTTGCTATCACAGAACTTTCTTAACTAAAATTTAATATAATTTGTTTCTTTTACCTGAATCGTAGGCCTTTATAAATTCTATGTATAATTCATGAACCGTTATGTTGTATTTCCACTTTTTTTCTAATACTATCCGAATAATAAAAATCTGATCCATTGTTGATATATTTTGTCTAAATCCACACCAATGATACCCAACTATTTCCTCAGCATATGGCGCCAATCTTATTAAAATTATGTTGGATAGAATTGTATAGCATGTTGGTAACAGTGAAATACCTCTATAGAGATACTCTCTGTTTTATCTCCCTTTTGAAACTGGGTAATAGTATACATTCCTTCCTTTCTTGTGGTAATCATTCATGGTACCATACGAAACATTGGATATTAATTATAATGGTTTTAAAATATCTAACTTCATCATTGGTCCCATGCCGTTTATGACTTCTAAAGCACTATGTCTCAATGCGTTGACTAACCAGCTTTGGTAGCTTTGAATGTTCCAACCCTAGTCTGGTTGAAGCTACTTAATCATAGCTTGATGTAAAACTGGATATGCTACGAGGGAATCTCAACACTATATAAGTCTGGCCCCAGCTTTTGACATCCCTCAGCTTGTGTTAACAATCTTACTAGTTATAGCCTATGCTAAATCGCTTCATGTACAGAGCATTTCTTTATTTGATATTGTTCAATTAGTAAATAAGACAGTATTTTAAAAAAATTGTTTCAGAGGGTTGTGTGTGTGTGTGTGTGTGTGTGAGAGAGAGAGAGAGAGAGAGAACCCTCCAAAAACTACTAACGACACACCCCACCCTCCTCCTTGACTACGGACTGACATACATTTTTTAGCATCAGGTTCGAGCTATACACTTATGTACTAAGCTACGCTAGTTCAAAAAGAGATGAAGATACTGGGAAGTGTTATAGGTTACATAATGATTAGTTACATACCTTGTGTTCACCATAAGATATTATTGGGATAATCAAGTCTCGTAGATTATGGTGGGCAGGACATACGGCGCGAATGGAAGAATCTAAAAAACGGTTCAGGCAACCCCAATGAGAAGAGACCATTGGGAAGACCCGTGGTTGGAAGAAGTAAGGTGAAACCATCCGGCCCCTAAAACTCGTCCGTTTCTGCGCATGACGTCAGCTTAGGGGGACTTGCTTTACTGCGAGCATTGCACGCTATGGCACGTTCTCAAGTTATCTTTAGATTTCAACAATATGCCTTGTCTAAATCACTACAGAATAATGTAGAAGTATATAGCGATCTTTTAGAATATTTATAGCAAGAATAATATGGGTGTGAAATAATAAAATAACATATATTTTAACATTATTATGCAAATTGAACGAACTTGTTAAATTTATCAAACAAGGATAATAAAAACAATAGATTCATACTTTACTACTTAAAATATTATGATGCACACGTTAAAGAACACGTCTTGTTTCAATAACTCCATCAATATTAAATTATGAATTTCAAACAAAATCTTTGACTTGAACGAATAAAGCACAAGAAAAACTTATAATGTTCACAACAAAAAACAAAACAAAATATAATATTCAACCAAGAAAAGCAAAGCACATTTATAATATTTTAAACCATTATTAAGTAAACTTATATTCCTTTTTCATTATAAACACCTATTTTATAACTGCAATATTAAGGCTACATCTATTATCTCTTTTGATTGTTTTAGATCTCTGATTGGAAATTACTGTTTTTCCTCCCTCATAAGATAATGGAATCGTACAAATTTTCAACCTGAAATTTTGATGAATCTTTGCGTTTAATATGCCCCAAACCCCCCAAAAATTGAGCTAACAATTATGTATGTCCCTGGGTCTTGATCCTAAAATATTTAACGAATTTTATTCAAACTTGAAATTGATATATAATATGGCTATACCTCAGACTACTCTAGCAGGCCCGATCAGCCCAATATGACCTTGAATTAGAGAGTAAACACGTCTCGTCACTTGGTAGTTTATACAAAGGCAAACAAGAGAGATTTTATCGTTTTGTCAGAAACGGCATATCCCTTGCCTGTTTCTGAGACAGTGAGAAAATTATCCAGAGCTACTTTCTCAAGTAATGCGATCTTTACCTGACATTCATGATTAAAATGTAATAAAAATACCTGTACATTTCTTCATTGAAAAATCGACATTAGTTTTCACACCAAACAAAACACAGACTTAACAACATAAAAAGTACCTTCAACCGGGGTAAAAACAACCCTCTTTTTTGGTTTTCATCAAATATCTTTCTAATTTTATTTAAAAAAATTGCTAGGCAATATTTTTATAAGTAAATATTAATAACACCTTTCATTCCAGTTTATTAAATTGTTTTTTAAATTTGTAGGTTACCCAGGGAAAAAATAAGAGGGGGGCAATGTTACCTGGTGGCTTAGGGTAATTTTAACCCCTTGTTGTTTTTGGCACCCAAATCAGTTCAAAATTCGACTAGGGTCATTGTTGATGTTTAATAAGTTAATTATGACCCCTTTAGAGTGGGGTCAATCTTAACCTGTGCAAATTTCACCAATTTTTATAAAAGGTGCCTTACAAATTAAATTCTGTTCCTTTCAACATAGACAAATTAAACTTTGTTTTATAAAATTAAGCATATAATTCATATCTTTAAAAAGGTTTCTAAATCTATAATTTTGATATAGTTGGTTATTGAAAATTAATTGACAAAATATCTGTAAAATGTTAAAAAAATATATATATAGTGACAAAAGGCAATAATAAAAATGTTCATCCTCTTTTTCAAAAGAGTTCTACATCTCCTTCACTTGAATTCTTCCTGGAAACTTGTATTTAAAACTTCTACCATTCTCTTCCAATATGGGGGTGAGAATCTTTGCCATGAAATCTTCAAAATTGGCAAGGAAGACATCAGTTTCTTTAGGAACAAAGGTAGTTTTCATGTTATCTGTTGAATGCAATCCCATGACTTCTAACAAAGATTAAGTAATAATGAATTTCTGCACAATGCACACATATTGGAAACAAGTCTTTCCTCGTTTTACTCCTGTAAATTTCACAATAAAGTTTGGGTGGAGCTCCTCACACGCACATTTCAACAGTTCGATGTCTTCTACAAGTGGGTCATCTGACATATCGAAGTCACGCTATTCTGACAACAGTTTGACACCCTCTTCAAGATAATCTGATTCAGATGACAAATCAAGACCATTATTTTCTACAAGTTTAAACTTCTTAGGCTTTTATTAGGTTGTTCTGATGGGTTCTCTGGCTTCTTTCATTTTCTGTTTGAATATTTATCCTAATGCTACTGCTGCCTCCTTTGTAGGCCTAACAATTGTTGACTTACTGGTACGTTGCACGTCAGAAGCAACTACTGCTTTACCGGGGCTCACAAGGATCTTCCTTTTTTTGGCAAAGGGACCAGACACTTTCCTGCCACTTTCATGGATGTGATGAGAGAATTAGCAACACCCTCCTTAGAATCGACACTCTTTTGCCCTGGGAGCTTTTTCAAGACAACTTCTTTCTTCCATGGGAAAATACCACTAGATTTAAAACCACCTTTTATGTTATCCTCCATCGTCTCACTCATATCAAGTAAAAGGTCTCTAAGCAATGAAGGAAACATGGCTTTAGGCAAGGTTGCATATTGTGGATTTCTTATTTTGAAGGCTGTTAAGATTTTACGCCACTTTGACTTCAATGGATGAATAAACCAACATCTAATGGCTGGCAGAGGTGAATGATGTTGGCTGGAAGGCATACACATTTTATTTTATTTTCTTCACAGAGTGTGAGAACGTCACATGTGAAGTGCGAGCTGAGATTGTCACCAATAATCAATTTGGCACCAGGAAGGTTTCTTGCATGAGGCAAGAACACTTTTTAAAAACCAGCCTGCAAACACTACACTTTCAAACCAACCATGACTGGTTCTGTTGTACAATGTGCCTGCTGAACAACAACGTTTGTTACAGCAGAGTTCTCCCTTAGGTCCACCTACAGTCCAAGTATCATATAGGTTTTCACTCTTGTATACCACATACACTGGCAGTAGAGTACCAGAAGCTGAAGCACACATCATTACACTGGTAGATGACTTTGTATGGTTAATCACTCTATTAGGATACTTAACGCCACGACAAAATATGAGTCTTTTTCTACCGGGATCATCAGATAAATTCGACTCATCTTATTTGAAGATGTTTTCGGGTGGGATCCCTTTTGGAGTGGTTTTCTGATTATCAAAGTACTTCTCAAGTACTTCATTGGTAACCTGAGCCTTGCTTTTTCACAGGTTATTTGCAAGACGAGTAGTGAGATAGTTAGCATTTAGAAACCCATTCATCATCTGGGCAATTATTCGTGAATTGGTAGTTTTTTACTATAGCTTTGACATCTTGGCAGTCCATAGGGAATCCCCAATCTCCTGTAGTAGCAAGGGAACTTGCTAAATGTCTCTCCTCTTCGGATGACAAAACAGATTGTGTGCCAACTCTGGGGACCGCTTTTTTTCCTAAGATGGTTTCTTATTGTGTTTTTAGAAGCACCACACTTTCTAGCACAACTTTTAATTGTTTCACGGTTTTCCTTTATTGCTTTAATCACTTCCACAAGTTCTTTTTGGTTTAAATCAAAGTAACGCCTAGAACCTGGTGATCGCTGGTAGTTTCTAGGCATTATGAACAGTTTTTTTCTTGCTACAACCAATAACTTACAAAACAGTCAGACACAACTGGGACAAAACACTTTCATTAGCAATCATAACCAACAGGCACAAATTAAAACATCTGAAATGTTTAAAAACAAAAATCAAGAATCATTAATAAAATAACAAGCTAAAATAAATCAGCTGATAGCCTTGAAATGATACCACTACAATCAACATTCAAAATAATTACCTGGGATGCTAGATTTTAAAGTTTAATTTCACAAATACTTGCATACATAGAATCCCCAATGAACAAAATATATTTATATGCACATTTTTTCAGGGGGTCAATGTTACCCGAGTGTAAAATAATTGTGGGGGTCAATGTTACAACCTTTACAACAATTTTTTTTGTTTGAATTTTTTTTAGAGAGATGAAATATTGTTAAATATTCATTAAAATAACTAGATTATACCACATTTTACTATTTTGTACGTAGGCCTTACCACTTCTTCTGCCAACAGAAAGTTTTTTCATATTAAAAAAAATTTTTTTTTGCGGATTTTCCTTGTCTAAGTTATAAGAATTCTACACATTGATTTAATTTTTTTTATTTCATAATATATGCTTCATAAAGTAGAAATATCAAGCTACAATTTACATAATAGGAGTTTTTAGTTGAAACCACCCGTAAAGGAGAAATTCAAAGTTCTAAGCAGAATTGACTCCAAGGGTCCATTCTACCCCCGGGGGGGTCAGAATTACCCCGGTTGTTAGTACTTATTTACTACCTATTCATTTCCCAAGTATTGCGATCTGTGATCAATAATGATTAAAATGAGATAGAAACCGACAATACACTAAATTAATGAAATTACTTAGGACAAGTCATAACTCAAGCTTCAGCTTCTTGCCAGTCCCTTGATGAATGGCTTACTTACGTCGATTGTTCTCGAATGCATTACTGTGTGTGTGGAAAAAACACTTTCATTTATTAGACGATTAGTAAAAATCTACTTTCTGGAGAGAAATATAAAGCAACCCACTGCATTGTTTTATGATGAATCCTAAAACCCTTCTTCAATTTACATGAGTCAATAAACCGTTCATGATTCCGTATAGAAAACAAACCTATAAGCTAAACATTCTCGCGAGAGGTCGAAGCCAGGGTGATTCTACCATACCTCAGACGGGTGGCTGGAAGAACTCTATTTAGAGGTTTGTGGTTATAAAATATGTTATGATACAGGAAAATGATGAAGGTATATTTATAGTAGTACCCTATATTTGGTTAAAAATATCCAGAAATCGATTTGTTTAAGATAATTTTAAAATCTTAGATTAGAATAATTTCTAACTCATAAACTCAACCTCTCACTGGTAAAATATTGGAGCGTTAAACATGACATATTATTCATTACTCAACGATGATTTACCTGAATTCGCTTAATCTAATTTGAGCACCGTAGCAGCCATACTTACTAACTAGGGTATACACACCTTTTAACACCTAAGAAACACCAATTATTTATATCATTCTAGTCCTTCCTTTGGAAATTCAGTATGACTTACACGGTGAAGATTAGATCAATTTAAGTCGTGGAGGAAAGGTATGGAAGGGTTTAGTTAGGTAGAGGTTCAACTCTCCTGAATAGGTCTCGAAGACGTGGCTCTCCAAACATAGGTCAGAAAGGCTAATGGAAGGGTTCTAATTCAAGTCTATCCGACCAGAGCTTGAGCATTAAAATAATGTCTTGTACATAATCGCTAAATGTTCACGAATATAACTTGATAACAAGGTATATGTTTTTTATTTATAGATATTAGTAGTAGTAAGATCCTCGATGGTTAATGAAAACACGCAAAGTGTTAAATCTTCCATTTTATTTGAAAAAAAAAAAACTTTAGCTTACATTATACTGGTATAAATATACTTAAAAACTCAAAAATTACTTGATATATAGATAAACAAATACGCTAGATCCGAGAACGAAATTGGACTACATTACTTTCACAAAGTCTGTCCTTCATAGAGTACACAGTACGTACATACGAATGCTTTTATCCTTAGCTTTGCATAACTATAAGGGTACATGCAAGGTAACTAAAGGTTTTATAAACGAGAGTTTTAATCTTTTCCTTAACATAGACGAAACTACTCAAACCATTAAGTGTATTCACCAGAGCAGATGTCTCATCATAGTCTAGTTCACCTTCTTCCCATTCATAAAGACGGTTAGATTTTAACAATCGACGTTTATAGACAGAATGAAGATTTTCGAATGGCCAAGGAGGTCTGGAAGACATCATCATCATCATCATCAGTATCATCACCATCATCATAATCAGATTGCCACTCATTGATACTGCAGTATACGGCGAAGGATGAAACATACAACGTATACCTCATGTTTAATTTCTTCAAAGTTTATAAATAGAACTGAATTCACATACATTGTTTACACAAACGCTTCAGTGGAGCAGTAGACCCCTCATGCTTAGTCTTCCTAACCTCACGTTTTGATTTACCGATCGGTTCAAGAGAAGGATAAGGAATAATGAAAGTATCCGTTTCGTCTTGTCCACTGCACAAACACGACAGTTTATCGAAATTGACAAACTTTTGTACTCGTTAGTCAAAGTGATGGTATTAATTGGGGAAGGTATGGAAGAACCTGTATCGTTCTGTATAGCAGTCATGGAAAAATTACAAATATTTTGACCATACAAACCTAGTAATTTTAATTCATTCGTAGATGAGTCGGATATTTTTATGTAGTTTAGAGTGGAGCATTGCAGTGCAAACATCTTGTGTGGTTGCAGTAATGCAGTATGCTAAAACGTTTGCAGTGGTTATTGTGATATTTTTATTAGCACCGCGTCTTACTATCCATTCGAGTTATACGCTTATATATTAATTACGCCAATGAGATAGGGATTGGGAATGTTTAATTTACGGAAAGTGTACCCCAATAAAGAGTTGCTTAACACAGAGCTCAGAAGGCGCAATGCGCAAGCGTTAATCATTCCGGGATTAACGCTACCCACACACGATCAGTTTTGGCTTGGTTTCATCCCAGGAATGACAAAAAAAAAGTCTAATTCATTCTCGGTTTGACAAGCCTATTTCAGGAATTAATGCCCCCCACCCCCCACCACACAAACACACGATCACTTTTGGAATAATCAGTCAGAATAATAAGCCTAGTATCAAGCCAGGAATAATCGTGTGTGGGCACCTTTACATCAAACACGATAAACGGTGCACATACTTGAAATGAGCAAGATCGAGTAAAGGTGCGATCGTTCCATAGAACGAAGTTTGAAATTGGGCCCCCGTAAAATTTTTAGAGGAAGTTATGGTCAAAGTCTAGGTTCATATCTTCGTGCGGGAACATAACATTATTCTAGTAGAGCTTAGCCATTTTTAAACGAAAATGATCGAATTACTTCTTTATAGCTCCAGCATTAATATTGTTTCATCCTGTCTGAAGAGCGAAAATGACGTAACAAGGTTTTTACAGCACATTCAATTTTTTCACTATCCAGTCATGTTGCATAGAGTTTGGCACGTTGGGGTACTCATACAATCCCAACATACGAAAAGGTAGATCAAGAATTGATGTAATTGAGTAGATTAAGATGATTCAAAGCTTCTGTTTTGATAAGCGGTTAGAGACAAAAGATTTTATTCAGTTCAAATTTAGATGGTGTGTCTGCAGCTGGAGCAGCAACTCTTTGTATATCATTTACATTATGATCATTTATCAAACGCACAAGAACTAGTTATTGTTTATTGTTTATCAGGATACGAGAATAGTCTTTGGCTATTTATAGTATGAGACGTAAAGGGATATACGTCAAAGAAACTGTTTTGAGCATAATTAGGTAATCCTTCATTTTCAAGCTACTTTTCTTCACTATTCCGTAGAAATAGACAGTTCTTGAGCCGGGTCAAAATGCCTACAACTCTCGATTCATCATTCTTCACCCCATTGATTTTATCGTCTCTTCTCGAAAAGAGATAAAGTATCCCATTATTGACGATTCTCGAAGTACTATCAGGAAGTCAAGATTCAATCAATAAACCTCCTTTGATATGCAGAAGTGAACGATGTGGTAGCGTGCATAATTCTTTCTGCTGAATAGATATACTAAGCTCATTCCCGTTCGTTAAGGCACCAGGGATTTACGAAGAGTAGAGATGATACTGAAAATTGGTTAAGGTTATCTCGAAGTCAGAAGGGACTCCAATGTTCAGCATATCAATTACTTTTTTAGGGACTATCCCAAACGTTTTTAATAGAGTTTTTTGACAGACTGATGATAACGCTTTCAATGATCTTCTCTTAATGATTTTAGGAACAAGACGTCGTTATGGTACAAATAGGTATCTTTTACCAAGATACTGCTCAATCTTACAATAATATTATCATTTTAGAGTTTTTAACGTACATTACAAATGAAATTGATTACAAGTCTTATCTCTTAACAGTCCCATCACTGACTCGTTTCAGGTGTAGGCGTAGTGATATAGTCTCATCTCTGTTGTTGATTATATATCCACGTTTGTCAACTAGTCATGCCGAGATAAACTCTATGGCTCGTTTCATGACTTAAACGTGATTCATGTTATTTGGTGTTTCCACTATCTTATTGCCTGGTGGGACGATCATATTGAACTAGTGTATGGTATGACTTGGTTCACCATTGACGTAACCTCCCCAAGCGAGACTGCATTAAACACAGATCACGTTCACATGTAGTATATTAGCTATATTGGTGTTAATACTGAGATAAGAACAACTGAGCTGAAACCTAGTAGAGAAGCGAACGTTCCAGGTCGAATAAATTATATCACCTCATTACAAGTTATGTGGCTCTTTATTGTGCTAAGATCACCAATGATGAAGAGTGGTACAACACTCCCAACTTTACTTCATAAGTATCGATCAAAGGCTTCCAGATCGTAAGTTTCTGGTGGAACGACACACTCTTTACCATCGCAATATAATTTATTAATACTTACATCTATATTTGTTATGGAATTAAACGTTACAAGGTTGATCAGTCCAATAAAATAATACTCTCAACGATTCTCTTCACTTAGATATGCGGAAAATAATTCTCTATCAAATTTTAACTCTGACCTGTCAATGTACGTATAATATACATGTTAACTAATATCGATCCTGGCAAATATTTAACTTCAGCGTAGGTGATATCATGTTCTTTACAAGGTTGGTCTAACGAGCTGACTCCAGGATCACTTTGTTTCAAAGTTTTGCTGACTTGGTACCTGGTCTGCAATATTGGTAACCGTATATATGAAACTTGATCTATATCTTATTATTGATCTTATTCAGTATATCACTTACCCGTCTTCGCTTTATGCTACGTGATGAATCATGTTTATAAAGATATGTACTGTATATTAACTGTTAGTGACAATGGTCACAAAGCAAGAAGGGCATCACCTCGAAGACACGGCACGTCATTACCGTTGTTTAAAGATGTGTGCTCGCTCTGCTGGGCGAACAAGTATGATTTTATAGTCTTTGGTGAGGATCATGAGATCGATAATCGATGTTATCTCTGTGGTTTCATTACGTTTACTCTGAATGATTAATACTTGTATGGCCTCTGTTAATGGATATATATCATGCCATTTTTATCTAAAATTTATCAGTCTCTACAAGCACAAATCTACCGGTGAGACCAAAGGGTATCTAACTATAATTCCTCAAGAATATAACGATGCAGGATCGAGGATAATCATCAATATATAATGCCTGTTCCATATTAAGATGTCCGTAGTAAGACATATATTGATTGAATATATATGAAACATAGTAGCGATCAGATACTTGCTCTCAACGTTACCAAGGACATGATTGAAAGATGTGTAGATTTTCTTGTTTAGAATATGGATCAGCTAACGAAGGAAATGGTACATATGGAGGATCGAATCAGCAAAGCTTAAATATAACTGAATTATTTAGGTCTTAAGTTGAAAAATTAGAAGACTATTTCGCATTGTGTGATACATACTCTGAACTACATCGTATTAAAACGAGAGGGCTCATGTATATCAATGATATGGATGATGATCTTTATTTCAACAGAAAGGTGTTCCCAGACGCAACATCGGACAGCAAAAATCAGCTTTGGATGCAATATTTAAATAATATGCTGATTAAAATAGAAAAGGGGGTTTGACCTACATCTACTCTAAATCATAACCTCTGAGAAACATTCGAAATATTTTATACTGAAACTTACGAATAAACCTGAATAATATTTCATGAAGGCAGGGATAATCTCTCTTATTGTTTTGAACATGAAGGAGGTCATCTGCATATTAACCTTATACCTATCGAACCACAGCCTTTTATGGCCATGTTAAAGAAATGTTCACCTGTTGCTCTTACGCTAATATCCATATGTATCTTACCTACGAATAGATTTAACATCGAGTATTTACATTTTCTAAAACATTCGTATCCTGAATCATGCCAATGAATGTTGCCGCATCAAAGTGAGTAAGGTCACTATACGAAATATAAATAGTGACACGATGCATGGCATGAGTCTGACATTGTCACGAAACAACTTTAAGGCCTATCATGGAAACGCTAAACAAGATGAGGAAAATGGTTTCTGTAAAATCAGATCTCCAGTCGTATTCATGGGAAGGTAGAGAAGGAGTAGGAGAAGGAGGAAGACCGTCTGAGAGAAAGCCTAACAGGCATCTATTGAATTCTTATCTTCACACACATTTCTGTCTCGTTCTGATAGAATATATGGTGTTTGTTAAGATGGTGTCTTGACCAAGCTTGGGGATATTATGTTCTGTTAGATGAAAGTGACGGTACAGTAGTTCTCAATAATATCATGTTTCCTCACACCCGAGAAGTTTTAGAATTACTCTTCAGAAAAGAGCCTCTGCATTACACTGAGGAGTATCTCAACGTCCATAATACCATGCTTGAGGAAATGAATGCACTTCGATTGAGGAACGAAACTTACGGTCGTTTCAAGTCACGCACAGGACCGAAATATTCACCCATAATTAAACCTAGGTACTCTTTGGATAAGCTCAAGAGAGAATGATTAATTATACAAGACGTATAGAGATAGAGGGTTCGATTACACCTATTGGGGTGCTCCTAATGATTTGGTTGATCAAATACCACTCTTGCATCCACTGATCAGAGCATGATATCGAGATTGTTTCTACCATCGTAGAATTACGTAAGGCTGGGATCATACTATAAGCTATTTATAATATCTGGTTACAGTCTATAATCATGTCTATCATCAAGAAGTAGATTGCACGTGAAATTCATCATCTTGCAAGACGACGTGGTGCTATAAGACATATCAACATACGAGGGTTGAACGGATTATTACAGGCTGATCTCGTAGAGTTGATACCTACTCTAGATCAAAAAATACCTTTTCACAGTTATTGATGTATATTCTAAAAGGGTTTGGGCTGTACTTGTTAAGGGAAAGAGAGGGAATAATTCTGCCACAGCTATGGTATATGTTTTTCGACAAGTGACTACCAATGGTTTCCCATCTGTACGATATCTGCAAACGTATAATGGAACCTCAATTTTACAATACCAATTGTAAAGCTCTCATGGCAAGGAAGAGAATCAATCACTCACTACTTGACCTACAGCAATGTTAAGGTTAGCATGGTGGAACGATTCAATCAAAGGCTTAATAACATAATATGGACAAAATTCACGTCTAAAAGTTTGTATTTAATGTATTGACCTATATGATCTATTCCTCACTAAACGAGTACAACCAAACAGTACACTTGAATATCAAGAGGAGACCTATATTCTTTACGGGCGTTAGTCTTCTACACATCGTCTATCATTGTTTCAAAATTATAAGTCCTGAACCTAAAATTTGTAAAGTAGGTGTTATTGTTAGTATCAGTAAGCATAAATTTGATTTATCATAGCTATTCCACCAACTGGTCGGTAGATATGTTCAAGATACATAAGATCCTCGTGGCCAATCCTAGAACTATCCTTCTCAAATGTACAAGAAGTAAACTCATCATGAGAGTAATTTACGCTAAGGAGCTTAGTAAGTCATCACATCCTGACGTATACCATTTAGAGAGGTTAATCAGATGTGTAGAACATAGGGCTTAAGTCAAAGGCTAATGTTTGACGCTACACATAATTCTTAGATCGATACAGATAGCATGTTCTAGCAAGAACGACTTTCCTTGCCTCTCCTTCTCCTTGAAGGGAGGACATGGAGTTTTATAAAAGTGTGCACAGACTTTCACAGCTATCGCAATGTTCTGCAGGCTGGGTACATGCTGGAGGAGTTGAGAAATGTGGATAACGGAGAGAGATAATTTAAGATATACCATCGAAGGAGATGAAAGTGGCTACTTGGAAACGTGTGATTCGACAATCCACTGGTTAGTTTTTCATAACCCTGGGATGTGGAAACCGAGCCATAATGTGGGGGGCTACGACACCAATTGATCCAAGTCCTGATCCTGAAGCTGTTTCCGTGCTAGCAGCAGTTGAGCTCGAACCAGTCAACGATCCAATCCTCAAGTTTCAGCATGACGATAGCTGGGATGTCGCCATGATGGAGGACATTTTTTGAATGGTGCTATTTCATGTACATATGTACTTTATTTATTTCACACTAATATTTTTTTTTTCAAATGGACTTGTATCATCAGTCATGCTCATAAAACGATGGTATGCGGTATAGTCTGGATGGAGCAAGGAGGACTAGTGCAGGATGGGTGTAGTCCGGATAAAGCGGGCACTGGGGTTAGAAGAGCGTGAACTAAATGGAGGAAGAAAGAATCAAGGATGACAAATGAAAGAAGCGTGTATTAGGTATGTTGGAGAAATGACAGGGTAGGGAGGAAGAGGGCTAGAGGGTTATGGTCTGAATGGAGAGAGGAAGAGCAAGAGTTGGCAGGAAGGACAATCCAGAAGCTATCTCTCTTTGATGACGTCGCGTGGACATCTATCTGCGCATGCGCAAGAAAGATCTAACCTGCTGATAGATTGATAAAAACACAATATGAGGAGTTAGGCACTTTTTGTTACCAGCATCCCAGAACTGGAACACTGATGACGGAGGGGAGGGGGTTTGATCTCCTGAGATCTGGACGTGCTGAGTCGTACAACGATCGTGGTGTTTGATTAATTCGTGGTTCAATGTTGTAGCTTAACAGAATATGTCAAATAAGATTACCTGTAATCCAATTTTTATCGTTGACCTCGCTGGTCTTGGGGTAAGGTTTTTGCTTTACGAACCGATAGTCGTGGGTTCAAACCCAGCTGAAGTCAACGTATTTTTCTTGATCGATAAGGATTCGTAATACAACTTCCTTTGGAGGGAGAAGTACAGATGTTGGTCCCATGTCATTTGTGGCATGTTAGGAATTCTCGTGTGCTGATATATTCAATCGATTCAGAAAGTGAGCGTTAAATACCTCAAATAAATGAAAAATATAATTTCCCTTTGGATTTGAGGTTGAAAGTTCTACTGTAATTTCTCTTTGGTCTTGAAGTTAATAACTTAAAAATAAATAAAAATTGAACGGAAACACGTTTTTATTCTTCATAATTTTTATTTTACGTTGGTTTTAGTGTTTTGAATTTTCGTGCACATGTTGAGTTGTTCCTCTAGAACTACGCCAAATTTCAACTTTCTGGTATATTGAGAAATACTTAAATCTACAAACCAGTATATATATATATATANATATACACACGTACAATACAAACATAGATATGCTGAGACTTGTAGAACATCCTCCTTGATTTACTTGCAGGTAAGTACTTGCTTGTAAGCTTTTAAGATTTATGAAATAAATAGGGATGAGGAAGGTTGAATTTTAGAGGAAAGGCATTCGCATTTGCGTGGAGGGAGAGTGAGAAGACATGTAGGAAAAATATCCCTTCATAGGCTACACCAGATAAAGATTCGAACCCCGATCTCCCCTTCACCATCAGTCCAGTATAGAACGAGAGTGATGTGTTAGACCAGGCAACCACCGATTTTGTTAAATTACTTAATAATTATTATAATATATTTCTCTCCACGTCTAATTACTAGACCAGGATATAGGCATTTAACTACACTAACGGATTAGGGAGTTAGAATCTAGAGGAAATATATTAGTATTTGCGTGTAAAGGGCGTATGAAACCATTTAAGAAATAAAACACCATCAGTACATCACACTGGGATTAAAAATTCATCCTTTCTTTCACGAGCAAACCAAACTAGATGAGCTTGACCTTAAGTAAACGTGCCCATCAGTACGGCCGACTTATAGATCTACATATTTTTTTCAAAAAATACTTGTAAATGCTAAGATTTATTAATAATAATTTTTGAATTTATCACAAGTTACAAGTGAATTTACTTGTAAATTCTAGACTTGTAGTTTTAGTAAAAAGATCCCTGGTTTAGCTGCTCGCGTCAGACGGTAAACGTCGTTTGCGTTGTGTTGTGTAAACGTTACCATAGCAACCGATGAGGCCTCGTTGTTTGGGCATGACGTGTCTACTTGCTAGGTCTTGGGATACTATTCTATTTGACACTCTCCCCACTGAATACGCTGTTGTGTATTCGTTCCCACTTTTTAGGGCTCGGGGAAGGTAGAGTAGGGGAATAAATCCGACCGATCAATACTTTGACTTTCATTTCTCGCTGAAGCGACCGGCAAACTAACATCTCATGCAAAAGCCTGCTTGAAGCGTTTCATTGGTCACGTTCATATCACTGTACTCAACAGCGTATAAAGCTCATTTTTATATAGGGGGAGGGGTTCGTTAACAAATTCTGGGGGGGTCCGGACCCCCCAGCCCTGCCCTTTCTTTCAAACTTTTCATAGTTATAAATAATGTTTTGAGTAAGTAGGTATGTTGAGATATTGAGTGGGGGAAGGGTAGTACATAAGCTATAAACCCCACTTCTGACAGTTGTTCTGTTATTTAAGCTGCTCTTTTCTTAGGGTGATACCTCAATTAAGATCTTACAGGACTAGTGATAGCAAAATGATTGCCTCATTTTCTGGGACCCCACTTACTCGGCATATTTCAAGAAACGTCCTTTGTTTTTCAATAGCATATGAATGTATGAAGTACATTATTTGAAATGTTGACAGAGATAATTTCACAACAGGAAGTTTTACAAGGTGTATCTTGAAAGTGAATATTAACATATTCATTAACTAGCATTTGGTTGTTGTAATATACAATTAAATCTGTAGAAAGTGAAACAAAACTTACACATTAGGTTTTTTTTAAGGTGGCGGTCAACAAATTCCAGAGTGGGCAGTTAATCCTTGGGGGGGGGGG
>CABFWB010003104.1:0-19754 GCA_902151455.1 Timema bartmani
TAGAGCAACTCTTGTGTAAACAATACCGCTAAAAAACTAACTCCAATTGCAGGAGCATTGAGCAGATATTCCTATACTCGTAACTAATTCAGTCAAACCTGCTCTTTATTGTATTTTGGTCCATTCTTATTTAATATGTTAGCAACATTATGAGTTTTGCAAACAAGTCGAGCCTAAAAAGATTGTCTGCTATTCAAAATAGAATTTATTAGATTTCTTTGAGTTACCAGACAGGAAATATCAGTATTGAAATTTATTAATATTTGGATTCAATGTCTATTGATAAATTAATTATTTATCAATGTGGCATTTATGCTTAAGAAAATCAATATTTAAATAGACTCGAAAGTACTTTCAAATTACATTTCTCTAAGTCCGGTTACGATTCTAGCGGTATAACTTACTTAAAATATATAATATTTTAACACTGTAAACCACAAACAAGTCTAAAATATATTCATGCTATTCAAACAGATATGTTTCAAATATTGAGGATGACAAACTTTAAAAAACAACATTCAAATGATTGATTTTCAACTAAACAGCTTCCCTTTATTATATTAAACTACCCCTAACAACAAAAATGATGTGGAGTGATTTTCCCTCTGCTCTTTTACATAGGCCTTAGTAACCTTAGTTATATGTTCTCAGCAGAATTTACAAATTCCTAGGATTGAATCTCGGTTGGGTGAACTGGGGTGGTTTTTCCTAAATGGTTTTCCACTCTCCCTCCACGCAAATGTGGGTTCACTTTCTCTACATTCAACCCTCCCAATTACTAAACCCATTAGCATAAATAGTACTTAAGCGTATAATCCGAACGGGTAGTAAGACGCGGTGCTAAATAAAAAAAATTATTGAAATAAAGAATGATTCAATTATTTATTAGCTTATTTTTAACGTTATTTCCATCCAAATTGTTCGGATTATACACCTATGTACTAATTACACTAATGGGTTAGGGATTAGGAAGGCTTAATTTAGATGAAGTGCACCTACATTTGCGTGGATAAAGAGAGAGAGAGTGGAAATATGGATACATGATAATTACTTTAACGGGTGATAGGTAATCTAACCACATCTGTGCGGAAGGAGAACAAGGAATCATTTAAGAAAAACCACCCTCAGTAGACTCGACCAAGATTTGAACCCCGATATCCCTATCATTATGAGGCCAGTCTTATATGAGAATGACGCCTTAAATCATTCAGCCACTGACACCGGTAAAAGTGAGCTTGAAATAACTTTTATCTCGCCTGCTTTCTCACCAGGTAGACCAAATCTTTGTGGGCCAAGCTAGGAACCATAGGCTGGCAGAAGTGGTTGGTCATAATTTGAAGGTACATTGTCTTAGCGCTCTCAACAATAGTGGAGGAACCCGCCTCGGTGGCGTAGTTGGCTAACACACTTGTTTTGTGTTGAGCTAGACTGCCAAGGGCGGTGAGATCAAGGTTCGAATCTCGGTCGGGTGAACTGGGTGTGATTTCTCCAAAATGGTTTTCCATTCTCCCTCCACGCAAATGCGGGTTCACTTCCTCTAAATTCAACCTAACCAATTCCTAACCCATTATCGTAATTAGTACTTAAGCGTACGACCCGAACGGGTAGTAAATAAAAATAAATAAAAAAATAGTGGATAAAAAAACATTCTTTCTTATTTTTTAGATCACACTTAATAAATAAATGAGCTATGAAAAGGAATTAAAGCCATTAATCATTGGTAAGTTTTTTAAAAGGTTTAGTTTTGTTAATTAGTGTCTTGGACTTCTTGATTAGAAAAGATTTTAAATTGCTCCCACTTTTCTGCTCCCAATTGAAGGTTAAATGGAAAGGCCGGTGGGGGGGGGGGTCAATGTCACATCACACACATTTTATCCTCGTGATCCTTCCCGCACTAGTGTATGTATGCGCGGATAGCTTGGATGAGTAGAAAGGAAACTAGATACATTTTACTAAATAGTTTTTTTTATATCTTCCATATATTTAATATATTGGCCCTATAATACTATATACCGTAAAATAATTATTTTAACTATAAGTAGACTACCAAGAAGGGCTTCCGCTAGTTGCAACAGGTATGTAGTCAGGCTTTCATTTTGGGGGGTGTTATCCAATGTTATGCTACCCCATCCCAACTTTTTGCAAACCCTATTATTTCTGACTTTGGTTAAAGTTTTTAGAAATTTTAAATTAAATGTTTTTGCGGTGTCAATAAATTAATATTTTTTCGGGTCTGTTGGAAAAGAAGAAAGCAACAAATTTGCTAAAAGAATTTAAACGTCCGCAGGTGTGAAAGGCACTGGACAGTGAATTGACATCAGTGCCAGGCCAGTCAATTGTTCTCTACACATCGAGTTTCTTAAGTAGGTCTTAATCCTTTTCAATGAGGAAAATGACCTCTCGACCTCAGCCATTGACACAGGTAAAGTAGCTAGGACACACAGCAGATGTCGGATAGAAGTGATTATTGCATGCATCCATAGTAGACATAATCCCATTTGGTATCTCAGATTGTTTCTTGCCTTTCCACTTCTCACACCACAAGATATATTCTGCCTCAACCACTGCCTGAGAAGTTGTTTAATCATAGTAGAGGTTTAGTTTTTTGAGTTCATTCGTATGATTTTTATGTATGTTTTAGGGTAACTAAACCTCTTACTGAAAGAAAATCCTTATTTTGACAAGATCATTGCTGAAGCTTGACAATAAATCCATTTACACAAGGCAGGAAGATGGATCTGAAATAATACTCATCAATAGAATAGTGGGGAAGGTTATCCCTTTTAGTCTGCCTTACCTTGCCAATGCCATGTTGGGTGATTGTTTTTGTTGAGCCATTAGATTGATTAGTTAGGCCATTGACTGTGTAAAAGTTATAAGCAAGAAATCATACTATATTTTTTATCTTTCGTTAAATTTTGGGGGTGTCCGGACTCCATGGACCCCCCCTCCCCCCTCCCGGTTACGGACCTGGTTGAAATATTCCACTCTTGTACATAATCCTAGACCAGTACTATTGGTAAACGACGTTTATAAGGCTACAACAACAACAACAACAAAAACCACTACAAAACCGCATCTATACCCACAATGAACACATTTTGCTACAGTCCAGATCAATATTATGTACTGAAAGTTGTTTTATAAACTATCCATAGATTACTCTACTCACCTGTACAGTAAAAACACCTACACATTGCCACCATTTCTTGTATAAGTCTCACTGTCTTTAATATGCAATATTATAGAAGCAAAAATCACTAAAATTATTACATTACCGGTACTTTTAAATTTGTATTATAACATTACAGGCCTAACCTAATCAAGCCTAACCTAGCATAAGCTTGCTTTGGAAAACATATCGAAGGCTCTATTAAATTAGGATGGGCAGTCTTGTAAGGGCAGATCTTATGACTACTAGATAAATATTGATATCGGGAGGTTAAAGTTAGCGACTAGATAAAGGTTATCAGCCACTTTAACATTTTATGCGTATTATGAAGTAAATTTATCTACCGGATAGCTATCTGAAGGATAAATATATTTTTATGAAGAAAACGCAATGTTGGTACTGTTTTTACTTATGTGCGCATGCGTATAAGCCCTACTGCTACCGCTACTAACTGGCAAGTGGCTACAACACTCAACATTTGTTAAATAATGGTGGCTAAACGAGTGCGAGGTAACAGATGGCGTCATGTGGGCGCAGAAGCTAGGATGTCTTGCAAGTACTAATTTCGGTGTCTGCCAAAATGTGGTCAATAATTGGGTACAACATTTACAAAATTTAATCTATTGTTCTCACATTTTGATAATTTGTTCTTATATAAATATTACTCTACAAATAGTTTGTCAGTTTATATAAAAGTGTGAATTAAATGATCTAACTTTATATAGTTAGAGCCTGGGCCTGTGCTTACTAAACATGTGAACCAAGATTTTAACCTAAAAACAGATTCTGATAGGCGAAACCTCATGAAAAACAACGCGTCACTATGGCAACAACCATTTTAAATTTCAGATAAAAGTTAGCAGGTACTTAAACCTCCTGATAAAAATGTGATAGATAAATAAATGTTATCTGGCAGTCATAAGACACACTTTTAACTTATCGAACAGATAGAAATATTTATCTGCCAGTTTAAAATTTATTCAGGAGTCATAAGACCGGCCCTAATAAGAAGGGGCCTAAAGTAAAAACACTAAAATTGAAACTACTTTGAAATGTTGGTTACAAGATTTCTACCTATCCTAACTTAACCTAATGTACAAATGTTATCGTATATGCATTGAATATTAGGTTTTGTTATCTTATAGTTAATATAAAAAATAAACAATAATGATGAACTAAAACAAATGTATCTTGTTGTATAGTTTTTTTTTGGTTGACACTGCTGTATTTCATAAGTTTAACTTTAGTGGGTGAAATTTTACAATACATAGGAGGTTGAATTGTTCCAAGATGGAAAACATTATCCTGTCACGTTATTGAGAAAATAAATCATTCTCTAATCCAAGAAACTATTAATTTTAATTTAGATCTGTAAGTTACCAACTGTGTTTATTATGATAAATAATGTTTTTTGGTAGTGTTTTAGCTGCAACAACACTATTTTCCAACAGCATTCACTTGCATACTAGAACCACAGGGTAAAGTACTCACACTGTCAATATTGGGAACAAGTGTTTATAATGGTAAAAACACTTTCAAACCATGTTTATAGGATTTTATAAAAATAATACATAAAGGGTGTTAACAAAAAGGGGTTCAGAACTTTGGGATCTTGTATTACTCATTAAAATGAGTAAAACATTCTTAGTAAACACAGGTCCGAAAACCAACTCACACAGAGATAGAGGCATTTTTTTTATCTTTTGGTAACTAAAAAAATAGGAAAAAAGAATGTTATTTGGATTGTTATGTTATTATGTTTACATGACATAAAAGTTTCTACGAGCTGTCTTTCAATTTGCACACAAATTTCACATTTTCGAATATTCTGACAACTGTTTTCAACTCGCTGTTGTAAATCTGATAAATCATTTGTTGGAAACATACACTAAACTCTTTCAGTATCCACATACAAAAAATGTCCAAAGGATTAATGCCAGAGGTCTGGAGGGCCACACAACTGGTTGTGATAGAATAGGTTGAGGCGGTCCTGTCGCAAACCCCCACCCTTTCCAACTCAGTACTATGATTTTAATCCTTTGAACTTTTATTAGTATGAGAATACTTATTATTAGAGAGTAGTTGGATGTATGTGGACTATTGAAAAGAATGAGGTAGTATCGAAAGAGGCAAAGAAAGCAGTATATAAAAGTGTGTTAACGCCAACATTGCTTTGTGGGTGTTAAGTGTGGGTTTGTCAGTAGAAACACAAGAGCAAGGTGAATGTGGTTGGAATGAGTTATTTAAGAAATGTATGTAGAAAAACTCGTATGTACTGAGTCGGTAATTAATGGGTGCTATAGGAGTGTGTTTTTAAAGGGAATCAAAGAGGTCAATGTGAAAGAAGAGTCTTACGTTGGTTTGGGAATGTTGAGAGGTTGAGTGTAGATCAAGTGATGAAGCAAATATATGAAGGTAGAGTGTGTGGATCAAAAGGAAGTGGTAAGTCATGTAAGACGTGGCTAAATGTTGTAGAGAATGTGTAATAAAGAGAAACATGAGTTTTAAGAATAAAAGAGCATGAATGACTTGGTGGTGAAGCGAAGGGAGTATGCAAGGATAGGGAAGTTTGGAGAAAGTTAGTGAGGATGGATTAAGTATGCCTTTTTTTTTAGATATGATCACAGTTTCTTGCCTATCCCGTAAGGGAACAGCGTGATTAGATGTGTATGTGTGTTGTTGGTCAGAGCTTGGTGGAGGCTTTTAAAGGCGAGCTCTCAGAGTAATACAGACTGTTGACCTTCTTGCAGTCTCAGTAACAGAGAGAAACGAAACGCGGACATCCATCAAAATATCGAATCAGATTGTTTTAATGATCACAAAACTCCCTCTTTCCAATGGGTTGCAAGAAAGTAAAAAGAGAGAGATTTGCTCCTAAAATGTCCTTTATACCAGAATCCTACTATAGCCTGTGTTCACAATTTTATTTTTAATATAAAATTATTTGAAGCAAGATTGAATAAAGAACCACATGCTATAACGCAAATGTGGGTTCACTTCCTCTAAAATTCAACCTTCCCAATTCCTAATCCACTAGAGTAATTAGTACTAAGCGTATAACTCGAACGGGTAGTAAGACGCGGTGCTAAATAAAAAATAAAATAAAATAAAATATTTACTTGTAAATAAAGAAGAGCATCACTATATATTTTATTGAATGGCTTATATTTTATTATTCTCCATAACAGTAACAAATAATGTTCTATACTATTATTATAAAATAATAATCTTATAGTTATTTTATACAAATTTTAAGTATAACATTTGGAACCAATGAAGTTCCTCACAAAAATACTACAGCTTTGTTTTTCCTACAAAATTGTCAGTTGGTAATAAATACATTGATTCCTGAAAATCTATTTGCTTTCCCAGAGATTATGGATCAATATTTGATATTGCATGGTAATAAATTGGTCACAAAAAAAAAAAAAAGAAAGAAAGAATTTGTATTTGTATATCTAGATTAAAAAAAAAAACTTAATGTCTAAACACATCTATAGTTCTTTTAAATTAAACCTTAAATTAATTTACTTAAGACTAATCCTATACATATTTATTATTACCTAGTATATATAACATGTATTTCAGTTAAATAAAATGTACAACACATATAATTGTTACTATAGATAGCATTATTTGTATTTAAGAATAATTAAACCTTATTTAAAATCTTTTAACCATGCATCAGTTAAATTTGAGTATTATTAATATATTTATTACTAATATATAAGATTAATATAAGCATATATTAGACAGATCATATGTACAGTGATATTATTTTAGCATTGCTATTGGGTAACTTTCAATTAATTTGTGGAGCCAACATTATATGATGCGCAGCAGAACAGAGTGAACATAATCAACTAGTGGGATATTTTATTCACAAGTCAAATGTTTTATTCCCACATCTGTGTTCCTAGAACAATATCACATTATATGCTGATATCACAAATATCCATATGTTAACTTAAAGAACAGATTTATTTTTTAATACATTTAAATGTATTTTATGATATTTTATATTGTTTGTATATTTAAAAAAGTATGATGGTTTTTTTTAATGAAAGATACATCGGTATCTAATTGGATATTAATTTTCCACTAAATATTCCATAATCATTTAAAGAGCATACTAGTAAATAAATGTTATGGTTCACCGCACAGACTAACTAAAAATGGAGACATTTACTTGAAACTCAGAAGATATGTGAAACCAAATAATAGATATTGTTGTAGAAATATAATGGAAAAAAGAGCACAATACTCCACCAAAGAGCATAAACGAAATAACATACACTTTTATAAAAACATATTGAGAAAAGAGGAATATCTATGTTCACCAAAGAGCATAACATTCAACACAATTTTAAAAATATATTTACCAAAAGCTTGAAAACAATTGGTTTTATAAAAAAATATTCCAGATAATTTTTTTATATATAATAGTCCAAAAACTTTACAGTGATAAGCTATTTGTATCTCAAAGAGCTGCATAGATATACACTTAAAATACTCTACAAGTTATTATCCTGGGAAAATGATATAAGCTATTTTATTTGTAATTTTAAACAGTGCCTTTATGTGAATTTTAATCAAAATTGTTAAAGAGCAGATTTTGAGAAAATAGGTTTTTTCTCTTTTTGTCCTCCAGTAAGCTACCAATTTTATGGATATATATTTAATTCCAAAAACTCATTGGTGAAACCTTATGAAAACTCTAGATACCAAGTTTTAGCGTGATCGGTAAAATGGTTTCGGCTCTAGTCGAGATACGAACACACAGACGGCATCGTGAAAACAACTCTTTTTTTCGATTCAGGGTGTCATAAAACTTCGACAACCATCAATATCTTGAGTTTGATCTTTTTGATGATCACAATACATCTCTCTCTGAGGGGTTGATATAAATTAATATAATGAGTATTTGTTTAAAATATTTATTGAGAAAATACTTTTTACTATTAATTAAAATAAAAATTGTTTGTAAAAAGTTTGTTCAGTATAGTTAGAAAACAGTATTAACGAATACCTAGACCCAGAGTCTATGTGTAGCTGGATAGTAGGGGAAATCCTGGAAAATTCAGAGAAAAGTCAGGGATATTCAATAGTCACTAGAGTTTTAAGAAATTTAAAAAGTAATTTTCAATTTACAAAGTAGGTCATTTAGGCAATAAGATGTGTAATAATGAGATACATATAGTATTGGGTTTTTGAAACGCAATGTTTTGCTCAACATAAAACAAACTTAAATTCATGTTTCAGGAATATATAATAAATTCTATTCAGACGCTTTTGAGTTGAAAAATTGGATAGTGAACAAAAAAGTAGTGTCTATTAATTTTGTTTTAGCTCTGGCTTAGTTAAAAACAGTTACTTGACTAAACTAATAAAAGTGTTTTCATAGACATATTCAATCATTTGCTATTCTTCAATTTGTGTTATTTATTCTACATATATAAAGTTGACTATTTTTATCAATTTTAGTTTATAACTGTTATTTTAAAACAAATCATATAATATCATCATATAAATATACTTTCACATATATATGGTACACTATTGGTAAATCCACAAATCTTACATCAATACACTCAGTGCATTTGTACCTCAAATGTCAAGGTTTATTTTAAATGTGTATTACTAAACTTGGTATAAACCAACTTCTAAAATGATAGAGAAAATATTTTGTCCATTGCAAGAACTGCCCGATAAAGGGATCCCTAAATTTACCAATGCATTACCTTCTTACATACAAACATATTCACACCTCTCAAGGGGAAAAAAAATATTTTTTTTTCAAGGAGTTGTAAAAAGTTTTGCAATAATGCTTCAAATAATCAAAATCATTTAAAAATATGTTTTGAATAAAACTACATTTTTATTTCTGATACCATTAATAAAATCATATTATGTCAATTTAAAATCATGATATTGTTAATTCTATCAATTTATTGATAATAAGGTTATATCTTCTTGTTTATTATTTTGATTCCCTTCTTATTTTATATACATTTTAGTTTTTCTTCTGTGGCGACGACATGTTTTGGGGATATTTCACCATCTTCAAGTTTTATTTGTATTAAAGATGATTGATTTTAATTCATACTTTTGGAAAGTTTGTGAAATTTTACGGTTTTATATGGAATAATTTTTAGTGAAATGATTATTAATGATAAAGAACAAGAAAATAGGGTACTGAACACTCCTTGAAATATTCAACCATAATTTTGCAGGTTTAACATTATTCTAAATTAATCTACCAATAGATATCTTGATGAAGGAATTAAACTCGTTATATTTGTCTTGTGAATGAAGATCATTCTGCTCAGTGGTCCTTGTTAGTTCTATTTTCATGATCATTTCCCTCTCTAGTTTGAATTCAGAAAAGGAAAAGGAACCAGATATGCCATAAGTATGCTGAGAATAATTTCAGAAAGAGTGCTGGAAGTCATGGAAGAAGTCTACATTGGTTTCATTGACTGGCAAAAGGCGTTCGATAGAGTGAAATGGAAGAATATCAGCACCAATTGGAAGGACAGAAGGCTGATTGCAAACCTGTACCTAGTACAGCGAGTGAAAATGAGGCTGAATGATGGAGAGACCAACAGGATAGAGATAGAAAGAGGAGTGAGACAGGGATGTTGTTTGTCACCCAGTCCACTTGTATGGAGAGACCAACAGTGTAGAGATAGGAAGAGGAAGTGAGACATGGATGTTGTTTGTCACCCAGTCTGTTCTACTTGTATGGAGAGACCAACATTGTAGAGATAGGAAGAGGAGTCAGACAGGGATGTTGTTTGTTATCCAGTATGTTCTACTTGTATGGAGAGTGGCTGGTCAGGGAAACCCTAGAGGGGTGTGGCAATTTCAGGATAGGAGGATGCATCATCAACACAATAAATATGCAGATGATCAAGCATTGCTGGCCAGAAATAAAGAAGAGTTACAGGAAATGCTGGATTAACTGGTGGAGATAGGGAACAGTGAGAAGACAAGAGTAATGGGGATTTAAAAAAAAAGGAAGAACGTTTGAAAATCAAAATTGGAAACTAGAACCTGGACAGTCTGCTGTCAAAGGATGCCAACTGAAATAATAAATTAGGTCGAGGATCGCCATGGCCAAGGAAGCTTTCAACAAGAAAAAGTTACTGCTGACTAGCAAGTTGAGTTTGGAACTGAGGAAGAAACTGATGAAATGCTATGTATGGAGCAGAAACTTTGACTCTTAAGAAGACTGAGAAGAAATACTTGGAGAGCTTTGAAATGTGGTGCTGGTGATCAGATGGGCAGACAGGGTGACGAATGAAAAAGTCCTAAGAAGAGTGGGTGAGAAGAAAACCATTTTGGATGCGATTCCTCGGCACAAAGCAAACTGGATCGAACATATACTTAGGAGGGACTGTCTTCTCCATGACGCCATAGTTGTTGCTATTTGTAAATGCACTCATATATTTAATTTGTTTTCAATCTTATTTTGTGATTTTCCTGGAAATTATCACACCTATGCTATTAGCACCTAAAATATTTTGATTGCATTTAGGCTAGATAAGATAATATACATACATTTCAAATTGTCAAACTACTTTTAATTTACATAAGTACATTCCAAACTACAAGTGTGTTGTGTGTTGGAGTCCTTATTGGGAATTAGAACTTGACTTTTCTTGAGCCTCTTGGTGACTTGGAAAGTTTGACCTGCACTTTGTATTAGTACTACAAATATTAATAAAACAATGTGACCTAGAGAAATCAGTGAGTGGTAATACCATTGGTATTTTTTGGTTAAAGTGACAGCTTGTCCCAGTTCAATTTGACAAAACTATAGTTTATTGTGTGTGTGGTTGGTGAAGGAGAGAGAAGTATACTAGTGCAATCCTATCAAGCAAAGCTAGAACTGTCAACAACCAACAATCCACCAAAGGTTTAGGTATTATTTGTGACAAAATGCTATAACTGTATTAAATAAAATAATTATCTTAGTTAATGAGTTGAACCAAAACTTTTAACTACAATAATGAGAAGCAATCATTTATGCGGACCAGAACTAGAAAGCAAAAATCATTCTTATAAAGAAATGGAACAGAAACTATAGCATTAATTAGTCAAATATCTAGGTTCTCAAGTCTTTAATTTTTACAAATTATTAACTTTATCTCTTGCTAAGAAACATTTACTTTATGTTGATCTTTATCTCAAAATCTTGCCAAAGAATAATCCAGCTCGTGTCCAACAAATTTGAGCATTCTGAAATGTGTAGATATTAACAATTTAAACATTATGTGTATAAATGTCAGCCTGGCTTGATAGGAATCTCTTAATAAACTGATCCCTCCAATTAAGCGTCAATTTTACTCTCTAAATCCAATGCACAAACATTAACTATGTTATTGTTTATGGTTGGGCAAATGGTTATTGGGAGGGAGAGAACAGTTCAGTCAAGTTGGGCTTACCCTGGCAACAAATCATGAGCTTCTCTTGAAATATGTCATGTACTTTAAAAAAAACGTTAAATATGTTAGTTAATAAATTTTTGGTTTTGCCCAAAAATCAGTGGTGTGTCGTGGAGTGTTGCCAGGGTAAGCAGAGCGCATTTAACTGTACTTGTGATACGTTCTCTCCTGCTCTGTCCCCATTTGACCAATCGTATATAGGTTCTGCTCTACATACCTCACATGGTAATGTACGTTCATTGATGCCTGACCAAAGCGTGTTCTACACACCTCACAAGGGAGTGTATGCGAGTTGATAACTGACCAATGAGTGTACTACTGAGTGAGAACATACCACAAGTACAGTTTAAAAATTAACCCTGGAAATAAGTCACACCATGGACAAAATTTATAAAATTAAAAAAAATGGAAAATGTTTTATTTCAGCTTACCTTAATCCTTTTGAATGAGCTGTAATATATTAATTTTGTTGGTTTATCAATAAATAATAATAATAATAATAATAATAATAATAATTTTTTCAACATAACATTTTAATCCTTATAATTTGTGTTTACAACACGTAGATAACTAAACAAATGAGGAGTTTTTGGTAAATATTTTCGCCCCTAATATATAACAATATTAATTTTCCTTTGACTAAATATTTCTTGGTCTGCATAGTATTTTACCATTACTACATGCCCTGGATACCTTCCTTTGTGTTTGTGATAATTAAGATTATTAAATGTATAAAATAGCAAAATATGAAAATGTGTGTGGGAGATGGGGGGGGGGGGGGGGAAAAAAAAAANGGGGGGGGGGGGAGGAACAAACAACTAATATATGATTGTATAAAAAGTTTTAAATTGATAGATAGAAACTACTATTTACACTTACAATGAGAATGCTATCTTTAACTCTCAAACCTAGTTAAAGTGTTGCATTGATTTACACTAGATAGATAGCCAGCAAGTACTGGCACTGGAGAATACAAATAAAACTTTAAACAATTTGAACATTTCGTCTCACAATTATATAAACAGTGGTTAGCTGTCAACAATAAAATCTTTTTAAAGATATATTCACGTACCTTAGTTCATTTTCTAAAAGTAAAAGATTAATTTATAAAAGATGAATAATTTTAGATATGCTATTTAATTCAAGTATATTACTAAGGCAAGCGGCTTAGAACATTTCGGATTAAGTAATATGAATTAACTAATGGGAGTATAGAAAAAAAAGGGGGGAAACTAACTAAACAGGAAGTTAAATTACTATTAAACCTAACAGAGCTGCACATAATAACTTTACATTTTTCATTGATATAAAACAAATACATTTAATTACATATTTATATACATATTAATATCATCATATTTCAAGCCTTCTAAGGCCAGTTTTCCTTTGCTAGATTCCATTCTATCATATAGTTTGTGAAAACTAATCGTTGAAACATACAACTCATCTAGTTTGTCTTTGACAGTGAATTTTGTGTCACAATTTAAATAAACAATTTATCAACTAATGACTTAATTAACATTATAGACCTATAGCTGTCTTGTTACCTGTGGTAATGGAGGCAAATGTTCTTTCATTTTGATAAAGGATAAAACAAAAGTTTGGAACCAAAAGGTGCCCAACATATCCAACAATGTGTACTCAAAATTCAGAAATCAGATACAGAAATACATAGCTGCAACTAGGAATTATAGGACGGCCACTTCACTTATGATGACATTCCTAGTTTGAGGCAATGGTTTCTGTTCTATGAGCATGTTCTCACCTTTTGGCTACCAACATAACTAGAATCTGCACAATTGCTTTGTTGTTTTTGAATTCAATTCATAAGCTTACTCATGGAACAAACTACAACACTTGGGTAAAAGGATGTTTATATGCAAGTTGTGATTCCATGTCAACCCCTGAATATGTCGTAAAGAGGATTATTGTCACAGTGGCACCATCTAAAGTAAGTACGTCTGCACTTTGTACAACCGAGGATGCTCAAAATAAACTTATCACAATAAAGCGCCTTAACAATATTTCCTACAGAGTAGGCACTGTTATTACTATTTTGATTAGTGTTTAAAAACTTTCTTGAAATAACATATTTAAAATATAATTAAACTTTCTAGTGTAAGGTGGAATGTAAGGGGACGCGAGAAAAGGCCAGTGTTTTTGCAGTTTTTATGGCAAAACATTTTTTGGCCAAAGTAAATAAAATATTGCTCCAGTAGAAACATATAAGAGTTTAATTTCCTTCACATGTTGATATCAACAGTTGTTGAATATCTGTCATGAGCATAGCGGCATTGGATGACAAAGTTTTTAAAAGAAGAGAAAAAGTTGTCATTAAATTCCAGGACACCCTTGACAGATATTCAACAACTGTTGATATCAACATGTGAAGGAAATTAAACTCTTATGTTTCTACTGGAGCAATATTTGATTTACTTAGGCCAAAAAAAGTTTTGCCATAAAAACTGCAAAAACCCTCGTCTTTTCTCAATTACTCTTCCATCCCACCTTAAGGAAAATATATGGTCAAATAAATTAATAAGTTAAGTTTAGCCTCACATATATTTTGAAATGATATTCCATTTTTTGTTTAAAATTATTAAAATGAAAGTAGCGCAGAGGGGCATTTTGGACAACACTACTAACACCCATTGATACATTGCCGGTGCCACTGTGTAAATGTACGCAAACAAGAACAATATTAAAAATATACCATGCACATTTTAAGAAAAACAAAATAAAACTTTCATTTCAATATATACTTTTGAACAGTAAAACAATTTCTATTCATTAAAATAATTTAATTTGGTCACAGCTATGAAACACATTATCTAATATAAATATTCAATTTACATTTTCACAGTCTTATATGCAACCAATATATGAAGTGTATATTTGTTCCCATTCAAATCTAGGTCATTTATGATATTGATTTATGCTTTATAACTGCAAATCTACAGTTTTACTATATTGTACTTATGAGTAAAAAAAAAGAAACATTCTTGCTCCCTTTATTCCTCGCAATCTCTGTAGAAAAGGAAGTTATACTGCATGTATTCAATTCCTAACTTGTCATTGGATAATGTGCACACATTCTGAAAACAGAGATAAACAAATATTGAGTTATACTTTTATTTCTACAAACTACTTTACTTAAGATTCTGAATTGAGATGAACTTTACCACAAACTATATTAACATATATAAAATAAGGAATACTAGTTCATTTGACATAACATGCTCTAACCACTGAGTATAATTCTCAGTTTGAAGCACGAGTAACAGTAAATCATTTGATTGGTTAATTAATTACTATTGTTAATAACTTAAGTGTCGGTCACTAGCTCTTACATTTTGGGAGGGACAGGTAGAAACAATTTTTGATTTAAATTGTAAGATAAAAACTATTTCATACCAAATGAATAACACAAATTATATGATGGTGGAATTAATTCTATAAGTTATGTAAAACAAGCTACCTTAATCATTTATGTATTGCTCCAAATATAATTTCTCAATTTTCTGTTTAAAATAATTTATTGTTTATTTTATGGTACTAAGAATATCCCAATGGCATATTAATGAAGAAACGTGCCCACTCTGTCCTCCATAATAAGTACTCCTATAATTAATACTAAGATTTTACACAATTGCTGACAATTATCTTTGGTACCCTGACTACATTTTAATTGTATCAAGTACAGTTGAAAAATGACACCTATAAAATTAATTCAACTATGTTAAATATGATTAAAAACCCATTTATATTTGAATTTAAGGGCAGTATTACCAACTAGGGCTGGGCGATATATCGGTATATCACAAAAAAACAGTTAATATTTACCAATAATACATTTTGGATGTGGCGATACATCGTCCCCCATGGTGTACCATCTACCATGATATAATGAAGGCAAATAGTACTGTGCCAATGGTTTTGTTTTAAACAACTATGCCAAACAGTTCGCAAGAGGAAACTTGTGCTCACTCATGGGAAAATTTTGTTTGTATTTTAAAGGGCCAGTGATACATGCACCAAGAAATTTTCTTTGGGAGAGACATGCAATGTTTTGAAGCTACTTTGCCTGTACATTTCTTCAATTGGGGGTTTAAAAATACTTTTGGTATGCATAGCAGTGTTCCTTTTGAATAAAAGGTAATTTTGGTCTTAAAATTTAGTTCATGCTTTCAACACATTGTGTGGCTATAATTTATTATTTTACTGAATACGTTTTAATCTTTTATTTAAGTTATTTTCGATTGATGGAGAAGAAGAGTTAAAAATGATATAAAATCCATTTCCTGCTTACATCAAGAATAATTAATCGAATCACTATAAAGCATAATTATTTGTGTTATAATTAAACAATAAATCCATATCAAAACTAGAATAGAGCTAAACAAAAACGGGGGCCAGACAATCACAAAGCATAGATTTTTTCAAAAATAATCATTCTTATTTCATGTTTGTGTGTGTGTGTATCTTTTTATGTTTATAGTTAGACTGTGTCAAAGAATTATCAGTACTGTTCCATATTTTGTTGATAATAAATGTTTCTAAGCAAACTGGCGTGAACTTACAGAGACATCATTGAGAGGTAGCCTATAGATGAGTGTGGATGTTGAATACATCCCTACATCTACAAGAAATACATTAGGAGGATATGTTGTTGAACTGGTACTCTGGGGCTGATTGTATCCAACATCACTGTTCCAATGGGAGGGCTCTCGCTGGCCCCAGAGTGGGCAATCTACCCTTCTATCAGATTCACTGCATGCCTCAGCCAATTGGAAGTGTGATGAAGATTTATGCACACAACTGAAAACATATAGAACTTGCTTAGCTTAAAGACAAAACAGATCGATGCAAAAACGTTCATTATTATAATATTAACTTTAGAATTTACTTGATCAAATCAGCATTTTGAATGGATTTTCAAGCTTGGAAATAAAATGATAATGACAGGGTTTTTTTTTGTTCATCGCATACAATGCTCCTAAGTACATAAGCTCATTTCATTAATCCCTTGTTGTAGAATGTATATTTTATATGTATTTATTGTCATTTTGGAATTTTAGGTAATATTTTCTCGGTTTTTGTAATTTTTTAGTCATTTTAAAACATGTATGTTGAATATGTATATTTTTAAATACCATCAATGTTTCATATGTATAAATTTTTTCTACACAAAGTTGTTGGAATAAGAAGATAATTTATTCTTTCTTTCTTTATCATCTGTTCATGTTATGTGCATATAATTACTCTAATAAGGTAGCAATGAGTAGAAAGCATTCCAGAGACAATTCATATGCATCAGCATGGAAGGAGAGTGGGAAATCATATAGGACAAACCACTCTCAGTAGATATGACCAGGATTTTAACCATAGCCTCTCCATCATCAGCAGGCCAGTCCAACACGAGAGTGACGCTTTAGACAGTTTGGCTGCTGAAGTGGATCAGAGAAGATAATGTAGGCCATGAACTTTGTATCCTCTTTGCTTGTCTAGTTGTAAAATATACATTCCTGGAGAGACTGTAACTAGGATGGAGAGGGTTGTGTTGGGAAGGGGTAGTGGTTATTACTTTTAAAGCAGATATTTGTACATCAATATTATATTCAGTAGAGCACAAGCTTAGTTGTTAGCGGCTTTTCATTGCATACAAACTTGTTTAGTTTCTGTTTGTAAAGTGGGTGATTGAATAAGGTGTGTGCATTCATTACTAGTTTTTGTTCATATTTTCATGTAATTTTAAAAAAATTTGGAGTAATGTTTTAGAATGTTAGGTCATTCTATAGGTCTTTAAAGAAAAATTAGATCATCCAAGTCTGGGCCTAGATAATATTTCAAATTTGATGCAAGATTTTCTTGCCAAACAATTTATTTAGTGGGCTGTTTGTTTTATGCAGGCTATAATTTATTATTTTGGCCAACTAAAAAAAGAAGTTAAATTCATAATTAAAATAGAAATAAATAAAAAGTAATCATCAATAAATTGGTAAAACTAACTTTATCTTCAACTGTGGCACAGACTTACTGAAACTGTAACAAAAGTGATTCATCAGACATGTATTTGCTCAGAGGAATGATGTAGGTGTAGTTTTTAGCAGTTCTGTCTACACAATGGCTATATTCTTGACTCTGAACAGCACAAAATTCAGTTCCTATTGTTTGGTTGAACTGTCGACCTAGTAGAAGAACTGCCACACCACTGTGATCTGGATCTATGATAAACAAAGACAACCTCATTAGATGTTTTGACTATTTTACAAGAGATGACAACCTTTGTGCAAAAGTAACAGTACAAAAACATTAATTGATATTATAAAATATTCATGAGTATGTTGAACTTTATTATTTTTAATGATTACAAAGAGTTATTATTGTGTGCAAATTGTATACTAATAGACGATTCACCTTGTATAGTATCCACATTGCTGTAATTGTTCTCTCGATCATTCCAATCATCGGTGTCACGGCGACGACGAACATTTCCCTTCTTTCCTGCTTTCCCAGTCTACAAATCATTGGCAAAATGGAACAAACGTTATACACAGACGACAACCTGTGTTTACATTTATTTATGTCACAAGTTAGATTTTCATACCTAAGTGTCAATTTTCTACATAGAGTAGAGTCTAAATAAACCGACCTAAACGGGACCGACAGGTGGTCGGATTACCGAAATGTTGGATAATACGGAAACCGGTTAAGGAGGAGGGGGAAAGGCAGAAAAAAAAAATCCAAATTACTGTAAATAGAATTGCAGAATAGTTATGAATTAGGGTTTGTTGGTAATTATTCTTTTTAAGGCTTTAAGTTTTTCTTCAATTGAAAGAAACTTTTTTTTTCTCTTTTCACTTGCTATATCCCTCACACAGTAAAAGTACATTAATGGGAAAATGTAAAACTCACTGACAGTATGAACGAGTACAGTGCAAACATTCACTAAGGCAGACGAACAGAGCTACAACCACAGAGGTATGTGACTCACTAACAAAGAAACGATGGTAGTGGGAAAATAATATGCACGTGGATACTGCACAACAATGTAAATTGTACATCATGACGATATGTCAGTTTATCAAGAGACTACTGTATTATTGACATACATAACTGTTAAAATAAATGTGTATAAATGTGTACCTCTTTGTTAGAAGACTGGTGACTTGGATGCTCGGGGGCTGACCCAAAGCTATTTTGTGATGACTTGAAAGGTTTCTTGGTAGGTTCTTCCAATGGAGGAAGAATTGTTTCCTGAAATCTTTGGGTGATTGTAGTGTCATCTCCAACAGATTTATCACGAGATAAAGATTCATGTTGGTCTGAGGGTCAAATATTAAAATGAAATTATTATATCACTATAAATACATTGCTTTTCAGAGTATGGTTATAAATAAACTAATAATATACTATTTGAAAATAAAAATCAATAACATGTATAGCTGTTTACTCATTGTTTCATGATCATTTAAATTAATTCTGATTTAATTAGAGTATAGTATTAATTTATGCTATCTTAAAAAAAAAATAGCCATCTCTAGTCTAGGTTGGTAGCTTATTGGAGTCTTACAAAATTGCACTAATAGCTAAAACCTAAATGATATCTTAGAATGCTATAAATTGATTCTAGATTAATAGAATGTTATAAAAATGTCTTCATATCTATTGTTGGGGACTTTAATGTAGCCAATGTTGGAATAATATTGAATTTTATAAGGATATGTTTCCGAATAGGTATAGGTTTTATTATGTGTAGTTGTAAGGGTGAATATACATTGTTAGGATTGTATAGCTGAGGTTACTAGTGGAAAGTTGGTGGTGAGAAGGATGTCCATTAGTCACGGTTGAAGAGAGGGTAGGAATGTTACTGTGAAAAGCTAGGTAGGAAAAGCTGTGGGACTGGTTGAGCACTGGGGTGTGGCTTGAGGACACTCGAAGAAAAGGATGGCAAGGGTGCGGGACATGTTGGTTAGCGCGTCTCACAATAACGTTAAAAAAATGCATGGAAGGATATATATACATATATATATACATATATATACATATATATACATATATATATACATATATATATACATATATATACATATATATACATATATATATACATATATATACATATATATATA
>CABFWB010003104.1:19904-34683 GCA_902151455.1 Timema bartmani
ATATATATATATATACACACACACACACACATAAAGTTAAAATATTGTTAGTTATAGTAAATATACAGTATATATTAAACTGTGTCTGCATGTTTTATTAAAGCAACAATGCAAGGAATACAGTGACCACATGCCAATTACTTTATTATATAACTAATATCAGACACCCAAAGTAATCTAATTATTAATAAAGTTGAGACACAACAACCTGATCCTAATCCACCACAAGTAGAACCTCCTCCGCCCTGAGGAACACACTCGAGAACTAGTTCCAAACAAAGAGCTCCATGGTGGGGAGTGCCTGTAATTATAATAATAGTAAACTGATTACTTACTCATAAAGTGAGTGGTTCCACTTTGTGCCGTAGTTGAACTAACTCTTGATGCAAGTCCAGCCGATTCTACATGCAATTCCTGGTTATCACTTGTTGAGCAGCAGAAAACCTGTATGCCAACATATTACAGTCATATTTTAGATGTAATTCTTTAATTCTGGTATATCAAGTAACCTTACATGGGGTATTAACATGCAATTTTGTTGAAATTTGATTATTAGAAAAAAAATCTAAGTTTTGAATTTGTATTATTATTATTATTATTATTATTATTATTATTATTAGCACCACGTCTTAATACCCGTTCGGGTTGTACGCACTTAGGCTAATGTGCAATGGTAGGGTGATTATGAAATGAAATGGAGGACCTACAGCCTTTTCACTAAGTATTGTTTTTAGAAAAGTGTTTTTAGACAAAATACATTTCTTACTGAGCACATGGGTAAGTCAGCATCTTGGTAATGTCCATGCGGGCCAACACCGTCACTAAGTGGCTGACAATCATGAGGCCGGCCAAGTACAGGTGGACCTGATCTTCTATTCAACAACGGCAAGGCTATATCCAAATCTTGTGAACCATCCATACTGTTTGTGCTGCTGGTATGATGGCCATTAGGGAAGATGGGTGAAGTCACTTTAGTTAGCAATGAACTGGAATTGTCTTCCAAATCTTTTAGTTGCTGTCTTGGTGTGATGGTAGAGTACCAAGGATCTTTAGAGTATGGGCGCTTGAAAGGTGGACTTGAAGAGAAGTTGAGCGAGGGTGCTATTGAAGAAGGGCTTGTGATGGCTGGATCTAATGGGTAGGTAATGAGAGCAGGGGGGAGTATGGTTGGGTATGGCCTTTGATATTGAAGTTGTTGGCTGAAACAAAATACACATGTATAGAGTTTAGAATTTTTTTACATCAATTTAAACAAATTGGTGGGGTCAATGTAGGGGTTTGCAAACAAGCCCAATTTAAACTAGGTACATTAAGGGTGGTCCCCCCACTCCCCCCCCCCAAGAGTGATTTTCAACTCTCTTTAAAAGTGAATTCTGGTGCATTTCCTTAAAAATCACGTTCTTGCAACATATGTGTGGAATGAATTATTATTATTATTATTATTATTATTATTATTATTATTAGCACCGCGTCTTACTACCCGTTCGGGTTATATGCACTTACGTTAATGTGTAATGGTAGGGTGATTGTGAGATGAAATGGAGGACCTACAGTTTAACGTGGAATCCGAACCACGGTGGAGGACTGGCATTCCTCACATTCACAAGTTGTGATTAATACACATCCTGTCAGAGGTGAAGGAAGGGCTTGGCAATCAAATAAATCTGTGCCGGGACCGAGGATTGAACCCCGGACCCCCAACACAGAAGTATCTGACACCTTACCCCCAGATTACCAACATGTGGAATGATTTGTTGATATGAGTTGAAACTAACCAGAATGGGAAGAAAGAAGCAAAGCGCTAAAATAGTTTTACCAACAGTACAGTATGCCTACCTGTTATGAATGTGAGGAAATGTGTTGAGAAGTGATTGGCTACACTGGGTCATATAACGGAATCGGGAAGGTCACAGTGGGTGTGGACAATATGTGCATTGTGAATCAGGAAAGTTAAGTTGAACAGTACTGGTTTACACAATGTCAAATAATAATATATCACAATTTAATATAGCTCTTGTATCTTGTATAATGTAATTTCAAGTGTCCAGAACATATCACTCACTACCTTACTTCAGTTTTACATTTTTAAATGTTATATTATATATTGCATTTAAGTGATCATTTTAAACACCACAAATGTTAACAGCTTTTAAGATAAAGTGCCTATAGCCCATAATAATACAAAAATAATTGATAACAAAATAATTCAAATAGATGGCTCAACAAAATGTTTGATTTTTTCACTATTACTAAAATAAATATCCAATCCACAGATTGAAATCTAATCTTGACATAAAACTTTAACTGACATATCCATTTGGTTTTCTCTGTCAAGAAATATTATTTTTATACCTTTTCAAATAACCATCTTGGTTTCTCTTCTGATACTCAATAAAATAGAGTGTGGCCATGGACACCAAACTGAAAACACAAACATGACAAAATGACAAAATGAAACCAAAGTATGTAAAAAACAACTAACTTATATTTGGTCCCATTTGAGTTGAACATTGACCAAAAAAAGGCATATAAAGACAAAGTATACATCTTAAGAAGTCATTAGATTAGATAAATGATGATTATTGTCAGTGCCGGATTAAGCTAGTGCGGGGCCTGTAACATAATATCATAAAGGGGCCTCAAATTTATAAACATGCACATGCATATTAAATTATAAGTAATTTACTTGAACAGTTTAGTAATTCGATATATTCATTTGCTATTCAGCCAGTTAAACGTCCATATATTATTCAGAGGTGGTTCTAGCCTGGCGTGGTGTCAACAAAAATAATAAGTACTGTACCTACATGTAATGAATCAAGTAGTGAAAAAAGCATTTTTCCTAGTCCAGGTCAAATTTATTATCTAATAGAAATATCGCATTAATGTAAGAGAATCATGCATGAAAAATTAAGTAGTCTGCATAAATGTGTACCTCCTCCTACCCCCAGTTTATAGCCTCTAGAACCGCCACTGTTACTATTTACATGTAAGTATCATTGCAAAATGTCAAACATAAAAAAACTATAATTTAAAAGTTAACTTTTCTAAATTTAGCATGAGCAAATTTTTTGATGATACTGGAAATGTCTATTTCACGCAAAAGTTCATGTTCAATGCTTATTAGAGTGAGATTGTTCAATCTGTTTTGATCCATAGTGCTCCTCAGTTAATTTTATATCCTTTTCAATTTTAAAAATGTTCTCCACTGCAGTTGGTAACCATGAGTGACAAATAGATGCGCAAAGCAATTTCTACATTTGGACTCCAAAGAAATGTCAGTTATCAAACGAACCCAAAATATGGTAGTACCATTCAGCATGGCGTTGTCTGATTGTCAGAATACACTGGGATGCCATTACACCATACAGCTCAAAAACATCACTTTTTTTTACAAATTTTCAATTTATTTATTTTATTTTCTATCGAGGATCCTCAAAAAACGTGAGGCCGTGTGAAGCGCGGGGACCGTAGCCTATGCTACTTTTGCAACTGTGTTAATCTGGCACTGATTATTGTTTTAAACTTATCAATAGAAAATAGCATCTATTGGTGTTTTCCTTACCAAAATGCCATTATCAGCACCAACACAACTATTGTTATCTGCATAAATTTGCTGCTGCAAATAACATTTTCTTCTGATTCCCTGAATCTGTGTTTTCTATGTTTCAAAGTTGCAACAGATGCCTTGCTTGCAACTGAAAAAAAAGAACCCCCAACACAAATACACTAAGTTGTAAATTAGTATTCTTGACCCAAAAAAATCTTGGTTTATTTAAACTCAAAATACAGATTATGTGAATTAGAAAATCATTTTCACTATTCTTTATGCAACGGGCTTAGTTCTTTAAATGATCAATACACAATCTTCAAATTTATTAAACCATATAAATAGCATGGTAGAACGGCCTGCATAAATTGTATAACAATTTCTCTTTACAGTTTTTATTTTATGTAAATATTCAATTAATAAAACTTAGGTGTAAGTTGAAATTTGTGATAGTGAACCTGTACAATGCTACCAATTAATTATTAGCAATATTGTGAACTTATCTTTTAGGAAAAACTTAACAATCAGGCTCCAGACCAGTAGTTTAACAATTCATTGACTGTATGAATGTTATAATGAATAAATTTTAGCAAAATAAAAGTTGATATTTAATTACTATTTATATTTTTACTACTCCATAATATTTCTATTTCCTCTCATGTTAGTAACTTTTACCAAGATACAGACTCGGACTCGGATTTGACATTTGGGCTGTGAAGATAAAGTGGAGATGTAGATTCAAAATTCAGATTTGTAAAATAGTGGACTCGACCCAACCCTAGTACATTTTGCTATACATGTTATACCTTCTTCCAAATACAACCAAAAGTTAATTTTTGTTGTTGAGTGATTTGAAAATAGTGATATATTGGCAAAATTAAACTTTCAATTAAAAATTAAATGGTTTTGTAAAGACACCCTTCTTTTCAAAAAGTGCTTGTATATTTAATGAAAAGGCATTTAAATATCTTCTAGCAGCATCCAATGTTCAAAATTGTTACTGCCTCAAACTTTGCTCTAAACCAACCTTTCTTGCCTAATGGTCCATTTGATCTAATGAATGCCTTAAAATAAACTTCTTTTGGACATGAATTCTATTAGTGGTACTTACCTGAAGAAATAGTTGAATTAGATCTAAAACTGTCAAAACGTTTGAACTTGGCAAGCTTTCTATTAATCTTTTCTAGTTCCCCAATTCGACTTTCCAGATTGTCGGTAACTTTGCACAGCTCCTTCACTGCACCAACATTTTCCATGAAAATTCGTTCCTTATAAAAACAAAATAAGCACACAATTTAATCCTGAATCCACCTGTCTATCTATTTGAATCAATTCATTTAACCCGCCATCAGTCGCATGTCATCAGAGAGAAGACTTATCGACGTATATGCCCACCATTTAGGTTGCTTGGGGTGGAGTATCTTCTTGGCACCCTTCCCTCTGCTGGGCAGTTGAGTCAAAGCCATGATGCAGTGAATACCAAGGTCATAACAGTGGTAATAATCTCTTGGATAACTTGCGCCCAATCATGTGTCTATTAACCGTCATCTCGTGGATGAGTCGCGCCTAAATATGTAGTATACAAGCTCTAAATATATCATTCGTTAGGTTTTTTAGTACCTAGGAATTTTTTTAAAATATAACGTAGCAAGATTTTCTTGAAATAAAAAATTGATAAAAAAACAAAAGAAATTGAAAAAATAAAAGTAAGAACAAGTACTATTTGTGCTGTGTTCCTTGTGGTCATCTGGCAGATGACTCGCGCCTCATGGCATAGGCATGTTTTCCTATATAGTCATCTCTTAGATGACATGCACCTCATGGTGTTAGTACAATTTTCAGCAATTTACCAAAGACTTTCCCAAGAAAATAAAAAATGTTTAAGATGGTATTAGGCATCAGTTTCATTAACTAAATCTAATTACAAAACATACAAAGAATGTCAAAACTAATAAATTACATTTTTTAGTAACATTTTATCTCAGGAAGCAAATATTGAAAGGTAATCTGTTAGATGACATGCGACCAATGGTGTAAAAAAACAGGCGCGCCTGATGGCGGGTTAAAGCAGCTGTAATTTATGCATTTTTAAATATACATATTATATATTGCATTGCACCTTACTACCAGTCCGTGTTACATGTTTATGTACTAATTACACCAATGAGCTATGGATAAAGAAGGTTGAATTTAGAGGAAGTGTACCAACATTTGTGTGAAGAGAGAGAGATAGAGTGGGAAAACATTTAATGCGGGAGTAGCATGTTAGACCATGCAGCTACCAAAGTAGATTTCACTATGATTATTAGAATACGTGGTTAGACTTGTGCTGAAGACAGACACCTTAGGGCTCTAAGTAATGGCAATATTGTTTATTTAAACTATTTTAATATGCACTCAAATACCCTCCTGAAATTGGAGTATAAAGTTAAATGGGTTCTTTATAAATTAGTGAATTTCATGATAATTATAGTAATATTTTGACATTATTTTTATTCCTCACCTTATTGACAACTAAGAAGTTTTCTATTCTTTGTCCATTTGGTAGAATAATGTTCCCTGCTGAGCAGACAGCATCAGGCATAATTTGTTTCACTTGCTGAGCTATCACTCCTGTATCCACAGCAAGGCATGAGTCAGACAGTCCGGCATGTCGGGCAAACTCAGAGGAATAGCGATACTTAACAAGACGGAGCTGCTGTACTTTGCGTAACTGTTCCCTTGTGTCACACTAAACAAATACATAGCTGGTTAGTATATAAAAAAGAAGGCTTATGTTTAAAATAATTATATAATTATAGTAGGGATAGGAACGTAAAATCTTCCCAATATCTGGAAAAAGTATGCACATTCTTCCTGAAGTGATCAAGAACAGAAAATGATCAAAATAGCTTCAATTTTTTAATTGTATTGCATGTAATTTATTATTTATTTTAATTCCCTATGCTCGCTAGTGAGTATCTTACAGGCTCACCCACCTTATCTTGACCTTATTTTCTAGATTTCTATATAAAAGTAGAGAGAGAACTTTTAAGTGGGATTATTTCGACAGTTACTAATTTCTAAAGCATTACAAAGGCTCACCTCTTGGACAATTTGCTTAGCACGCTGATCACTTGGGTGAACAATATGACCGGTAACTTTCAGGTTGCCATGGATTACCATAGCTTCATCAGGCCGATCAGTGTTAATGCCAACACGACCTGCATGGAATATAGATTCTGGAGTATGTCCTTTCTGCCAGCACAGCTCCACATCACTTTCAAACTGTCCAGGGTTTGATGCCTGAAACAGGAAAGCCTGGTGTCTTCAGGTAGACTGCTTCAAATTATTATCAAAATAAAAATTCATTCAAAATAAATAAGGTTTTGATACTATGATATAAATTTTCTGATGGTTAATTAAATTTAAAGGAACCACTTCTAACAAGTAACGAAATTAAGAAGAAATTAAGCAGAAATTTTGACCTTGCTGTAATTTGATTAGTATTTTGTGGTAATGTAAGGTAACTTTAGGCTACAAAATGTGAAATATGCAGACAAACTTGACAAAGAATTTTAAAGCAAATAAATAAGGTTTCAATAATAAATTTTATTTTTGTATACATTGTCTCAATATGTAAATAATACTTAAACACATCAGATAACATATAATTTTGAATAAACACAAAATAACACCGAAAAATGAGATTTAAAAAACGAAATTTAACTAAAAATAAAACCATTTTTACGGGGATCTAGCCATTACATATATGGAATAGAACTTTAAAATTCAATCTCGATCATAATCTCAAGGGAAAAGTGAATTTATTTAGACAAGCTGTAAGCAGTGAATCCATAACTCATATTTCCAACTACAATAGGTAAATTAGATGTTCATTTTTCTTTGAGAATCCTGAAAGTTAAAATTATAATGTAAATTAATTTTTTTAAATTCAAATGTTCTTTTTATGCTTTTGTATTTGGGTTAAGGTGGGGATGTAGAGAACGCAAGTCAAGGGGAGTATTGTTGCAGTTTTTACATCAGTAAAAACCAAGAGTTTAATCTTTTTCACATGGTGACCTCAACATTTGTTGTTGATTATCTTTCTCGGGTATCCTGGAATTTGATGATAACGTTTCCTTTTCATTTAAACAGTTTTTCATTTATTGCCGCTAAACTCGTAACAGATATTCAACAACTGTTGATATCAACATGTGAAGGAAATTAAACTCTTATGTTTCTACTGGAGCAATATTTGATTTATTTTGGCCAAAAACTGTTTGGGTATTAAAACTGCGAAAATACTGGCCTTAGCGCACGTTCTCTACATCCCCACCTGAATACCTTAAACCACTAAACAGTGACATTGTTAAACTTTCAGAGAATAGGCTGAATCACCTTAAATCACAATATAAACCCTATCCTCCCCCCTCATTCCAAAGTAGGTGTATTAATAATACTATCACAGTCTAACACACACAGTCGCAAAGCTCTAGGCAGATATTTGCGTTGAGAGCGCTCCTAGAGGCCAGCAAGCACCACTTCGGTGCTAAATATAAATAAACCTGAAAGTGTGACATTGAAACAGAGATTACTATTTAAATGTAACTAACCAACTCCAAAGATAACTAAAATAAGTGATATATTACTCTATTCTAAATAACCATACTAAGGAAAGTGTCCTCAGAAATATCACTTATTTTAGCTATCTTTGGAGTTGGTTAGTTACATTTAGTTAGTAATTTCTGTTTCAATGTCACATTTTCGGTTTTATTTAAAACCAAGAGGGACAGCCAGCACACTTACCTTAGTTATAATGAAGTAGAAATTATAGTCTACTCGCTTGACCTGAAGAAACTGACCATGATAGTGAAAGCTTGTCCTTGAAAATTTGTCTGTGTTTTTTAGTGTTTTATCTAAACAATTTGTTTTTTACTCCAGTATCACTAAGGTAAGTGTGCTGGCTATCCCTCCTGATTTTCTCCTTAATATGGGTGATGTAAATAATCTAGATTTAACTGAAGAGTGTTTACAAGCTTTTCAGAGACTTTAACAAGCATGTATAAATGAAATACAACAATTAAATTAAGTTAGGAAGCTAAAGTATGTACTTGCAATGTTAAGGTCATTTTTTGTTTTTTTTGTTTTTTTACAAAACTGTTGCTGTTGAAAAAATCAAATTAAGTGTGTATTATCTAAATACTTGACTAAGCAAGCCCTAAATTTACTAATGAGACAAATTAAGATGCCTTCGAAGAAAAAATGTGGTTGGTCCCTAATAGATGGAATGAAAACATTAAGCTATTTGTTTTTAACATGTCATTTTTCAGTCCACAAGGCTATCGATTTTTGTCTAGTATTTTAACTTAGCTTTGGTATGAACACTGCAAAAGATTGTTGATGACTTAAGAATCCAGTGTGGTGTGAATGAAAAAATATTCACATTGTTAAATGAAAATATGTCTGAAAATGAAAAACTTGTTAATTTGCCCATGAATGAAATGTCATTTTTGTTCAATTTGTCACATGATAGCTCTGCTAATTAAATTATAGGATTTGAGGATTCTGGTGACAAACAAACACGAAATATTGCTGACAGTGCACTTGTAATAGGGATTAATGGAATCTTTTCCAAGATGAGAAAACCATTGTTACCAGTATATTTTTTTAATGACAAAAATTTGAACTCTAGATTTAAAAAAAATCTTTACCATTGTTGTTGGAAAGTTAAAATGAGTGAGTAGGGATGTGAAAAAAGAATCGATACTTTACTAATATCGATATTTTCCTTTCAATACTAGTATTATTTTACTTTGTTACTTTTTTCCTGATACTTTTACTGATATTAGTACTCACACTCCGGTATTGGATCGGTATCGAAAGAAACAACTTTGTTATCTTCTCTGATGCTGGGATTTAATATTTACTAGGGTGAACTGTAGAGAAAGAACAAATGACACTATTTCTCAATTCTCACTATTTTCTGCATGACAAGCAAGAAGCAACTCTAGCATTCAATCTCTTTTAGCTCATCATATTTCATACCTGTTCTTTCATCTTTGTTTATCAATACAACCTGATGCCTGCCACAGGGTGAGTGGCGACCAGTCTATTACACCTTCCTTTATCAATAAGCATGATCATCATAAACTAAACAAAAGAAGCTTTTGTAGAGCTCAATAAACTCACTCAACTTAAGTGATCTCCCCAAGCAGACTACGCAGAAAAGTATATGTGCGTTTCGATACCGATATTTACTATTATCAATACTTTTCTATCGATCCTAGTATTGCATCGATATTTTTTCTTCCTATACTTTTAATGAGTGCAGTATCAATACTTTTCTTTCAATACCACATTTCTATGAGTTTGTTAAAGATCTAGGTGTTAATTTTATGGAATTTATGAAGGATATTGGCATTATAAAGAAGAAGCCTTATTTAATTCATGATGCCGAACAACACACCTCATAAACTAAAAAGTGTAAGTAATAAAAAGAAGTACGACAGTGAACATTAGTTGGAGAATTCAGGGAATGGAATAGCTTCTTTAATACAATTTTTAACTTTGTAAATATTTAAGTGTCACCAACAAAGTACAAATTGGCTTCAAAACTTAAGACTGTTTATGTACCATAGTTTTTGAAGATGAAAGTTTGTATTGCTGCTCGTGTTTTAAGTCACAGTGTAGCTGCCACCATTGAAACACTTGTCACTTGTGGCACTATTGAGTCTGTGGCTTTTGCTACAGCTGAGTTTTGCCAAAAAATAAATGACTGGTTCAACATATTTAATGGTTATTGTGTTAAAGGCCATGTACACTTAATAAATTGCATAACTAAAACTTTTAAGCACCTTGAAGTTCTTTTAGGAATTGAAGGGCTGGAAGACACATGGAAGATATGTGATTCACATTATAATACTTTTCACCACCAGTTAGCTTTTAGACTGTGGTACTATTGTGTTGGAGATGTACCTCCAGAAATAGAGCTTGCTGAAGAACAGAGTTAGCTTGCTATTTACAACCATTGCACTAAAATGTATGTTTGTTGCAATGTCATTACTGTTAAGGAAAACACTTTGGTTGTCAATAATTCTAATCAAATTCAAATTCTAGAACATAAATAACATAATAAATAAATAAATAAAATGACAAAATATTATTTGAAAACAGAGTAATGGTTATAGTAAATCATTCATTGTGATCTTTAAACATGTGTTAAATGTAGAAGAGAAATGTAGCCTCTGATTATTATTTTATGAAAATGCCACATTTGATTAAACCTGCAAAAGTAGGTACAAATAATAAAATAATTTAGCTATAGTACTCGGCATGCCAAAACAGATATGAAGTGCATTTACTAATGTAGTGTCTTGCGAAATGTTTCCGAGTAGGGCCTGACATGATAAATATGTTCTTGTAAAGTATTCTATCACATTTATTATCATTTTGATTAGCTGAAAGCTCATGGATACATAATTACTCTGTATAATTTTAGCCATATATGTGTTGGTCAAATGGGTGGAAGGTAACACTTTACAAGTGTAGCTTCATCAAACCAGATCCTACCTGATAGCACTTTAAAAGAGAAGTATCCCAGTAATATTTCTTACCCTGACAATAATTCGTTCCGAAGCGTGTGAAACGACAGGATAGTCGTTGCTATCCGCACAGTGAGCGTGGAGGCCGACTACCAGGTAGAAGTAGCGTTGGTCAGGGTTGGGCTTCCCTTTTTTGCGCATGTTGTTGGATGTGGTTTCACTGAAGTGCAATCGACCGACTGTGATTTTAGCAGATTGATCTGGCCGTAGTTCCATCCTGGAGTGACCAATCTTCAGGCTAGTCAATGTATCCTCCATTGTAACATATAACAGTGCTCTCACTCAAATTAAACTAGGAATAAATAGTAATTAAGATGAAGTTCCAAGGAAAACAAAAAAAGGAATCCCAATGAAGAATTGTGCCATATTTTAGTTGGGTGATATTTAAGAATAATATATCTTCAAATTACAAGTTTAAGTGCAGATTAAGAATTAAATTTAGGAGTAATTTGGAGGGCTATGAATATAAAATGTTCACTGTTATGATCTCTACGACATTTATAAGTTACCCAAACTATGAAAAATGTGTCTTTGAAGTACAATACATAAAATTTTCCAAAAAAAATGGCTGATTGTAATATTAAATAAAAAAAGGAAATGTGTATGTTGTAGAACACAAATAAGCTATAATATCCTTGAATTTTAACTTCATTCTTAAAAATTACCTTTTAAATAACTTCAAATTTATTAACTAACTTTCAAAGGTAGTGGCGGGGGAACCTTTTTGGTCTTGGTGGGGACAGTAACTGAATAAACCTAAAAATCAAAGTTCAGGGGACAAAAATACCCGTCCTCCTAACCTAAACCAGAGAAGTATTTTTTTACCTCTAGAAGCTATTTTGAGGTTTTTTACTGTCGTCTTACTGACAGTCAAGGCTATAGATTAAGGACAGTAAGTGGAGAGTGAAAAACAACATTTTGAAATGTATTTAGTTAAATTAAGTTAAATGTTTAATACACAGACTTCAACTATATTTCACTTTACAAATAAAAAAGGAAAAAAAAATTGACTTTTGAAAGCATTCAAATTGGTTTACTGGAAGCTAACATATGAAAAGTAAAAATAATCACTTTTTACAACTAAAGGAAACCCTCACCTACCATAGTTTTTATAAATATATATATATATATGTATTTTTACAAAAGTGTGTACATTTATTATTTATTTTAAAGCAAGACCTGCCTTTAGCTTCATTTCAAGAATTTTAAAGGGGAAGTGAAACCAATCGAAATGGAGACAATGGGGGAAAAGGCTCCTGATTCCACCGCCACTGCATTTATGGTGATCCAAAATACGTGTTACATACTTATTGCTTGAAATTAGACAACAGCTCTAAGACACTTTGATTGGAGTGGAAAATTATGAGGCAGTGATTGTTAACCTAATCAATGAATATGCAACGCTTAAGGTGCTCACAGTTGGATTCCTGAATTAAGGTTTAATTCCAAAAAATCCAGTTTTTACATAATACACTGATGAAATATTATTTTTTTGATCAAATATATATTGAGGGGTATGCTAACATTGCACCACATAGTACATTCAAGTTATATCTAGAAGAGATGCAGGCTATAGTGTCCAATGATTTCAAGTTGTTAAACAAAAGTATCAAAGGTAAAAGGCTCAATAATTTAAACAACACCAAACTACTCGTTGAAACCTTTATTTTCTCTTGAGAAATGTTTGCAAATATTTCATAGCCATTGAAAATAATTCTTTTTTGGTGTAATATATTAAACATATTTGACTATTAACAAAACCTTTATTTTCAAGAAATATGTCTGTAATCTTATTTTGAATCACCCTTTTAGAATTATATCTAAAATTTATAGTTTATTTTATAGCCCATGCACAGTACTAATTAACATTCAAATGATGTAACCCCGCTATTTATTTCGAAAAGAAATCTAATTTATTAAATATTAGCGAAAGGGTGTAGCAATAAATATTTACTTTACTAACTTAAGTATTACTAACTAAACTAGCATTTACACAAAAAATTCACATCACTGATGTTTCAAAATAGAGTTATCATAAAATGTCATTCAATATTGTAGAAGGAATAAGTGGAGTTACAAAAGTTAAAATAATATAATTTCTGGAATGTGAATTAGTTTGTGTGACAGTCATTTATTAAACCTACCAATTGTTTGATTCACTACCAACAAATTTCTACACTCTAAGAGCAAAATTTGTAGGTCATTGTAACTATAAAAAGTAATTATGTTAGTTCATATGCCATAGTAGATGACCATTCAAAATGTATAATAATATTTACAGGTTCTCCTGCCGGGAGTCTTACTCCAATATGAGCCATTTAATGAAATCATTATTTTTGAAATTTTTCTTTTAATATGGTTATACAACTGGCAAAAGAGTTGAGCCAACACAGTACAGAATATATATTTACATGTCAATGTAGTTTAACATTAGAGTATTTAACAGAAATCTCCCAATATCGGATTAATCTTTAGAACAGACAATTTAAATTTCACTGGCAAAATATCATGGGCTCTTAGAGAGAAATACCTTCCCTTTTGTCATAACAATATGCAAATACAGGATGTTTCAAATAAAATCGGCCCAAATGGATAGTATTTCAAAGTCTGTGTTAGAAATGTGCGCCACCAGCCACCATGTATAGTTCCACTCGCCAACTAGCAAACATTTATTTATTGAAACTATGCATGGCACACATTTCGAACAAAGACTTTAAAATACTGTTTGTTTGGGGCCGATTTTATTTGTAACATCCTCTAGTAAGCTTACTGTAATGTACGGAAAATTTAATAAAAAAAATTAAACTAATGAGTTCAGCCAAATAGTGTAATCAAGAGTATAAATAATTTACCTAAATGACAAATATCTTGAATAAATGCGTTGTTGAATTGCAGACAAACTCTTTTGTATTATTATATTTTGTGTTAAAATAAAATACATATTTAAAAGTATAAATGGTTTTGTTTAGTTCAAAGAATAAACAGTTTGAATGAACTTTTTGTGTAAAATGCTAACCTATTTGTTTATTTTAACTTCTTGAAGACAAATTAAAGCATGTCAATACTAACACTGATGGTTATTAATTTGCCACAACTTACAAGACAGGATGGAATGGTTTCTTGCTGCGATCACTTTGAGACTGTTCCACTTTGATTGTTTGGGATGGACTCTCCACCTTAACACCATAAAAGTGCAGATGAAAGCTGCCGATTTTCTTGAGTCCTTCGGGTGTTTTCACAAACTGGGCTTCTCCTTGAAGTTGAGCATGACAGGTGATCTGAAGAAAATATTCATTGGTAATGGTATTATCAAATATATACAATTATAATGAATTATACATCTTTTTTCACAAAGTAACATGCATGAGAGAGAGATCAAAGTGAATCCTAGATTTTCATTGAAATTGTTGCCTAAAATGTTATGTTAGACAAAGTGAGAAATTAATCAGTTTAGAATGGCTACAAAAATATGTTTTGGACAAATACTAGACGGATATTGAAAATAAAGCATTGTAGTTAATAGACACATTTCCCCTCCAAAGTAATTTTTCATTCCCTCTGGCCAGCAACCCACCTCTACAAGAGCAGACAGCTTGCCACGTGTAAACTTGAATTGGCGGAGCTATTCCCCCCCTCTCTCCCCCCT